>JAULKM010061694.1:0-12302 GCA_032355605.1 Rubia tinctorum | reverse complement strand
GCTCTCACGACCGAAGTTAATGAACCCAAAAAAGAGTAGTGAATTAAACCCGACAGTAGCACGACTTCTTGGAACCCAATGTGAATACTCATTCTAAAGCGCATGATGTACAACCCTGAACATCAATACCTCACAATTCCCCCTATGAATCTAATCGGCCTAGGTGCCACAAACTTGGGATATGATCGTTCAGATTTCCCCATGACCCCAATCTGATGATAAGATTGTTGACCCAATCTCTCGTATCTCACTTATCGTCCACAGACCATCCTAATTACGCATTTAAAACTAAAATAACAACCAATCATGCATACTTGTCACTCATAGACACCATCTTTTCGTTGACCGTTGACCATTGACCAAACCATAAAAAGACAAAATCTTCATGGTTCATTCTCGAGCGTAGCACTATATCATGGAATAATCACAATTAGTTGTACATCCTAATATCAATCATACAATAATCATGACATTAAACACAAGAAATAATGATAATCAAAGCAATAAATAGGAAGAATATTGGAATCTCACGTATTGTAAACTAAACATGTTTAGAAAATGTTTCCACGTATAAATCTAGCCTAATCTACAATAACCCATAACATATCAACAATAATCCATGGAAAAGATGCAAAAACTAAGAAAAACTCAGGAAAAACTAGGGTCTGGAGGCTTAAGTCGGGCTCACTCCCAAAATGAAGAAGAAGACTATTTATAGGTGAAAGAGAGAGAAAAAAGTTAAAAAATCAGCCTAGAAGCCATAATCAAACCCATGGCACGGACCGTGCTCGACAATATGGTCAATGCCCAAGGCGGTTGATATGGGCTTTGCAAAAATGCTACGATTAGTGTTTTTCAGTATGGCTTCAGCCTCAAACTTCTTTTCTCCACTACGGGTGAACCATTGATCTGTTATAGGAGTGCTTGTAGTCATTTTTATTTCGTAGAGACAAATCCAACTATACTATCCATGGACACCAATTCGTCTTGTATCATTCTCACAACTCGGCTTCAAAACTCAGATAATTCTTCACCTGCTACTTTATCTTCTCTTCACTCTTTCTTCAATCTATCTTTTACCATTTTTTAAGTGGTCTTCCTTCTTCTACTGTTATTGTGAATGACCTTCTTCAATCTTATACCATCATTGCAAATGGCCTTTTCCATTAATTGATCTCCGTTAAACACAAAAAATCTCCTAATAATTTATCTCCGTTAAGCACAAAAAATCTCCTAATAATGGATGAATATACACTAGACAACTAAATGCTTATGAAATAGGGAAATTAGGGTGAATAACCACAAAAGGTGATTCTAAACCTCTTATTCGGTAAAACATCCAATTTACTATCTAACCACCAAGAAAACAAAATAAAAATGAGTGTCAAATGTGTTAAAAAGATAGCATATTACCATCTCATCACACTGCATATGTTAGCTTAAATGTCAGACATGTTAGCTTATAAGAATGATTAGTTACTTACAAAATCAAATATCCTGAAAATTGTTCGTACTTTTATTTTGGCCAAAATTTCAGTTCTTTTAGAACACAAAACACATGTTGTGCTTATAGCGCATAAAGCAAAATGCAATCCAACTTTATGGAAAATTGAAGAAAGATGAATCATTCAACCATCTTTGGTATATTGTATGAAAGAATGTGCAGTTCCAACTGATTTGAAGAGAAATGGAACTCCATGATCGCAAACTACAAGCTAGAAAATCACTCATGGTTTCAACGACTGTACAGTATTAGTGAGAAATGGAGCACAACATTCATCATAGATATCTTCTTCGTATGCATACTATCATCACAAAGAAATGAGAGCCCCAACATCACACCATCCTTCAATGCCACGTGGAAAATACACGTGCAAAAGAAAAACCAAATTCTACAAGAAAGTAGGTATGTCTATATTCAAGTTATTAGATTAGAAAAGTGTTACTTAGCTTGCTAGCAATACTTATTTACCTACAATATGAATTTATTTCTCATATTTTTTCTGTCCCAAACTAAACTGCACACTTACTATTTAACAATCAACATTGTCAAACTTTGGCCACATATTTGAATAAATATATAAACAATAATACTATTATATGTGATATTGTTGGATTTATCAAAATAAGTAGTTTCTAAATATCAAATTTTTATTGACTGTTATTATACGTAATTAAATATATTAACAGTCAAACATATTTCTTGAAGACCGTAAAACACATTCTATGCAGTTTAGTATAACTTCAACAACTTATGAATTAGTACATATTCTAAATACAACTCTTGTACATGTTTAATTAAATAATGGATATCTATTATTTAACCACATGTTTGGTTGCACATGTTGAAAATGTTTACACACTTTCTTGTAACACCTCCCAAAATAAATCAAAGTCTAACTCAAAGGTAATACCTTGCACCAGTGAACCGAGACAACAAACACAAAGATCAGCTCACACATCCCGGGGAGCACCTCGACTCGAGAGGAAAGATGATCATCGCTCATGAACATCTTAGAAAGGCCATGATATAGTAATATTAGGACCAACGTGGACCACGATCAACCATGATCAAGCAGCTCATCGACTATAAATGAAAATCCAGAACAGTAATAATGTAATGTCATTTTCTCCAACAAAAACCTTACACCAAAATAAAGCTGACTTGGGCGTCAGTCCCCGGAACTTCTTGGGACCGTGTTTACAGGTCCACTGGATGATCAAGCCAACCCGTGCTGAATCAGGAGATTATGAAGGTCCTAAAGGAATCTCCCCATATTGGCGCCGACTGTGGGGCCGATTTTTTCTTTCTAGGCCTTCATAATACTGGGAAAGGCCAAGATCCTCTAGCTAAGATAGTTATTACTTGACACAATCACGAAAATCACTATTAGGAATGAAAAAAATCTGCAATGAAGCAGTGTGTATATACTCTTGAAGAGAAAGAACGGTTACAGAGCACAAGTTATTGGCTAGGTGCGAATAATCGTTATCCTAATCCAACTTTCAGCGGCAAGGTACCCCCCAACACATAAAAATCTAGGCACATGGTAGCATTGAAAAATAAACTATAATAGGTTCACTGCTCTAACCGTCTTATATCTCCGAGGATGTAGCTATGACAAAAAAATAGGCATGGAAATTAGATCTATCTTAAAGAAATAACGGTATGAAAAATACCGAGAAGAGTACACAATTTAAAACTAAAAAAACTATCCAGCTTAAGGAAACCAATAAAGTAGCAATTGTTCTTGGGCTAGGAAGACCCAAGATAGACATAAAAATAATTGATTACAGTAAGAGAATGATCGTCTTAATCTATCAGATTACATCAATAACATTACATCGTTTCAAGTAGTAAACCTACAACATAAATAAGATAGCTAACTAGGTTCAAGGTTGTTAACTAGCCTGCCTATGATGGCGGTGCAAAAATGTGATGTCTCTAGAACCTCATCACACAACTCTAAGAGAGGTGTTTGGCCATAGTCAAGATTTCTTACGCGATACCATCTCGTATTTTGTGATGTATCCCAGACACGAGGGCACCAACCTGAAAGTAGGGTAGTATTACATGGATTGATGAATTGCCATCAGACAATTCCATCCTTACAAAGTTGAACAAACTCTTGAAACCAGTCCATTCAAGTGAGTTTTTCAACTGCGCAACCATCTTTCCCCTAGAGCCAAGCCAATGCGAGTCTGGACCTCTCCTCGCATCGGTTTCCCTCGGCCCTCGCGAATGGTGACCGAATGAGATGGAAATCCATCATCATCTTCCACCTTGAGTTCGTTGATCCTAGAAAAAATAGGACACAAGATATCAATAAACAACAGATAATTCACAAGAAAATATTTATACAAATGGTGTTTTTACAGCCTGCACGAGCTTACTTAGAAAATCCCAAATAGAAATGTAACCAAGCCTGCGTCGTCGACAATGGAGATAGTTTCTCCAACCAACCCATCTTAAATGGATTTCCACCAAACCAGTAAGGTCTTAGGTACATAACACAACCACCCCCAAAATCCCACACTATGTTCCCCATAGGAAGTTTTGAACTTACACACATTCACCAACAATGATGAGACGTCAAATGCATGTATTTTCCGAAGCATTTCACATATCTCTTGTTATCTTTTTGTTGGAAGATTTCTAGATTTAGGTAGAATTACATTATAAGGAGTTTGGATAACCGTCATCTTGTAATATCTTTTGAGTCTAATGGATTTTTGGTACTCAAGAGCATATAGATTTTTTTGTGAGCTTAATTTGTAGATTTCTCGCAAGCACTTTGGAGTATTTTAGTAACGGACATTCGCAAAGATGGTAGAATATTGAAGGTCATGAGTCAAAACGTGGTAGAAGATAAAAGGGTCAAAGAAGGAAGACAAAGAAGTGGATGAATTGTGATCCGGATGTTTGAACTGAGTTCTGGGAATGATCCTAGAAGAACCAGCGTTCTTGGGTGGTACCATTGGATTTGTCTTCTCGATCACTATAAAATTGAATACAAGAACTCTCAAAATGAATAAGATGTTCAACCGTAGCGATGAAAATAAGAAGTGGGCAACAACTCCTCTGCGTACAACAAGACATCTCTGCGGCCAGCAAAATCAGCCCAGAATTTGACACTTCTGGTTTTTTCCCTCTATTTATTTGGACTATAAATAGTCCCCTTTCTTCCCCATTTGTGTAAGCCCGAATTGGACACTCAAAACCCTAGTTTTCCAGCCTCTAACCGGGCCACAGAGGATGCTATTTGATTAACTTAGATTTCCAAACTTTTGAATCTCGCAGAATAGCGGTCCTCCACGTTTGTAATTCTTGATGTGGTTCGGTCTTCCAAGTTAGTGACCATATTTTTATAGCATTCAAGAGCTCCTCATACTCCGACTTTGGTTTTTCTTCTCGAGGGTTAGATGACCTCTCATCCCTTGGGTAGGGTTGTCGTGGTGTGGCATAAAGTGATGAACACCAATCATATTGCTCATAGTTTTGGTTTTCTGGTGTACTCCCATACCACGAATCCGAATTACCACTCCACTCCAGATTGTAAGAATCATAGTAGGGATACCATTCTTGAGATCCTTGACCTTGGAAATCAACCTCTTCATAGAACTCCTCATGATACCCTTGGTTTAAAAAACAAAGGGTTCTATTCTCCTCGTAGTGCTCCTCTTTCAACCAATAACAAGACTCGGTAGGATGGTCAGAATGACAAATCCTACAAAAACTTGTTTGTTGAGCCTCTCTTCTCATCATGAGTTCCCTCAAGGTGAGCTATTCCATTTTTTTAAAAAATAAAAATTCAGAATAGTAGTACAAGAATTCTTGGTAGAAGTACACCAAGAACTCAAGAAATACATACTTCGAACAAAAGAAAATAAAAAAAAAGAAGCACAAAGAATTTGGGGTCGTAGTGCAAAGGTTCCCGTTTCTTAGAATATACACGTACCATAAACCAAGAACAAAGGCAATACGTCTTTCTGAAAAACAAAAATCACAAAAAAACACAAGTTATGAACAAAGAAGAATACACAAAGAGAAACACAAAATACAAAGAACTACACTAACACTCAACAAAATACGCCTTTTCCCCGACAGCGGCGCCAAAATTTGGAAGGCCGTCGTTGTGCCTCTCAAAGATAGTATTTATAGGCCCTAATTGCGGCTAACTACTGGAAAGTAGATAGTGGCAAGTCGGGGTCATCCATAAGGAAAAGGAGGGTTTTATCGAGTGTTAAATGTAGTTTAAAAAGCACACGAAGAAGTCACTCTACGTGTGTGGTAACAAAGTGGGGGGTTTTGGTTTTGGAAAACACTAGGCTTACTTTAAACTACTAAATTAATGAACAATTATAGATGACGGTGCAAATATGACCACACTAGCACAAAAAGCGGAATAAAGATTATAACGAGTCTTGGACGCAAATGGTTTACATTTCTAGTCATTTTTTATCATCGAATAATTATCCTATTTTTATGCATTAATCACATATTGTGGAGAACTTATCAACACCCGTCGAGTGAAGATATTTCTCGTCTCTCCTCGGTTATAGTTAGAGTGGGCGATCGTCAAGGGTGACCCAAAGATAAGGTTATAGTGTGGCACCGATCGCCCACTCTAACTATAACCGAGGAGAGACGAGAAATATCTTCACTCAACGGGTGTTGATAAGTTCTCCACAATATGTGATTAATGCATAAAAATAGGATAATTATTCGATGATCAAAGGATGACTAGAAAAGTAAACCAATTGCGTCTGAGACTCATTATAATCTTTATTCCGCCTTTTGTGCTAATGTGATCATATTTGCATCATTCTCTATAATTGTTCGTTAATTTAGTAGTTTCAAGTAAGCGTAGTGTATTCCAAAACCAAACCCCCACTTTGTTATCACACACGCAGAGTGACTTCTTCGTGTGCTTTTTAAACTAGATTTAACACTCGAAAAAACCTTCTTTTCCTCGTGAACGACACCGACTTGCCACTATCTACTTTCAAGTAGTTAGCAGCAATTAGGCCCTATAAATACTATCTTTGAGAGGCATTACGACAGCCTCCCAAACAACTTCAATGACAACACAACACACACACCATACAACACGACCACTAGAGAAACCACACTGGAGCTTGAGTATTGTTCAATCACATATGAACTACAACTGGTAATATTTATATAAGTAAGATACATGAATAGAAAATATAAACGATATTTAGAGAATATCCAGGAAGTTGTGAGTTTAAACTTACCAATAAGCACTTAGACACTCAATTGGCCTTTGAAAACAGAACACATTTAATAGTCTGGCATAGATAAAATAAAAAGACATGCCAACATGGCACACTTACCCCCTAACTACCTCACATTTTTAGACAAATCCCACAAAGCCCATACAGTTACCACCTCGCAATAATTCATTTCTTCGTAGATGGGAAACATTTATCGCTCTTCATTCCCTTGATGGACGCAATATTAGTGGTAAAATCACTCGTGGATTCGCTCAACATAGAATACACTAACCCATATAACAGAGATGGCGATAATACTGCGGTTTTGCATATGTCTAGAAAATCACCATCCCCGTGACACAAGCAGGTACTCACACCACTCTTTGTCCAAGCAACACCAACCATACAACATGGTAAGGATACTGTGATTTTGCATATGCATGGAAAATTAACAGCCCAGGATATAAGCATAAATCCATCTCGTTCTTTGTCTAACCAATACTAAACCTGAAAAACAAAAACCGAAATACACTGAGCCAATGTGGTTACTACAGCTTTGCATACGTCCTTAAAATCACCAGCCCCACGACACAAGTAGAAAATTACCCTGTCCTCTTTGAATCCAACCATTCAATCACCCCCACACATAGCACCACTCACATCACACCCCTAATTTAAATCACCAACAATTAAAATTACTAATAAGAGTCAAGACTTACAACCTTTAACAAAGTAGAAAAAATACAACAATAAAAAAATTAGAATAGACACAAAAGAGCCCTTAACAAAAACTAGAAAACAAATAGTCGCCATTCAGAAATAATTGTACAACTCCAATTAAGGATTAGTTAAAAAATAATTAGCTAAGAATAGATTTAGAGCCTGATGGGATACTTTTACCTACATAGGTACTAGCTAGAAACCCCTAAGACATACAGTCCATAACCTTCACTTATCTTGTTTCTTTTTCAAGAATTTCCTCTAGCTTTCATCGCAAGTGCAAATAAACCTTGTTCTAGGTAGCACTGACAGCCTTCATACACCCCATATATTCCATGTAATAGGACTTACGGTCAACAACAGGTCTGCAGTCCAACCGGCCTAGCTACATACTCATTAAGTTGACGTAGTATGCATAAGCTTCTAGGTCTTGCTTTTAGGCCTTCACTCGCTGCCTAGTAACATTGACATTAGTGTCCGATGCCTTAGTAACTTCTGCATGAAGGGTAACATTCACCTTGTGTTGTTCACTCAATAGTTCCTCCTTCTTCCGACACCTTTTCTTAGCTTGAAATAATCACAATTCCTCATGATCTATCCTACACCCAGCCCCTCACACTTCATTATAAATGGAACGGAGAAATCGTTATATCAAACTGTCTAATCTTGAATCCCTACAATTAGTTGGCAACATTCAGCCTGTAATTTACCCCTTCCTCGAAACAGACAATCCATGTGTACAACCTATCTCGATACAATAATCCCCATATTTTCATTCTCTCAATATTTCCCTAACATATACTTCTTCCATTCTCATTCTCGTACAATTACCTCAAAAAAACTCCTTCTACAGTCTTTGGATATGAAAATTATACTTGAATAGATAGTCTTCATACTCATATAACGATCAAAAGTTCTGCTCCAAACACGCTTTCCACCCTAACTCACAATCAATAAACATTAGGAGAAAGACCCTCACGCGGTCCCCTAGCTCTATTGACTACTATCTCAGACGAAATTCCAAGCCCTTAAGATGTTCGTAGACTCGCTCCAGATCTGATATACTGGCTCATGGTGCTTTAGCTAAGTCTCCATCTGAACATACACCCTCACAATCCGACCAAATACAGTGACCTCTAGCCTTAGCCCTTTGAAGAAACTCAGCCTCTAAAGCCACACCTCATGAAAACAGAGTAGATAAAGACCTCTATAGAGAAGCCTTCCTTTCCTATGTAACATATAATCACTCTCCAAAGAAATAGAACATAAAAAGAGAGTAATTAAAAACACAACATCATGATCTTCAAAATAATCATCATTTTATAAGGTTTACATAGAAAATCAGTGCACTGAACATAACTAACCTACCTCAGGATCAGGCACCTCATCCCTTCCAGAAGAACTACTAGGAACCCCCCCCCCCACACACACACCCAAAACAATCACACCAGTACTATAATTCTCGACCTTAGTGCCATGCCAAAATTCACCATTGATCATAACAAACTCAATAATATCCGCACATCGATCAATCTTGCAACCTTAAATCTCTCCCATAGAGGGCAATTAACCTATCCTAAAAAATTCCCTAACTAGCCTAAAGACTTACCACCTCCCTTCACTATCCCTATCAATCCTTCATCCACAACGCCTTTCATGCTCTCCAATGTTTGATCCAAGATGTACCCCACCTAATCTAACTATTTCCAGCTGCTGATTCTTCTCGCAAAGGTGAAGCATAGCCTTTCGCCTCCCAACCTCAACCATCTTCAAATGCATATCCCCGAGTAGTCCTTGGAAATCCTTGGTACTCTCCATTCTATCAACCAACACTGGAGGGTAGTCCGGAAATGTAAGAACACAATCCTTCAATTCCCTAAACTCACCACACAACGTGGCCAACTCCATTAGCATTTCACTGATAACTGTTTACTCTCTTCCCAGAGACAGTTCAGGCAGTTCCAGCTTCTTTCAAAAATCTTTGACCTTATCTGTATATTCAACACCATGTTGAGTGACACCAGTCAATGATTCACAAACCTATATAATTAAGCCCCTATTAGGACAATGTGACATCAAATAGCAAACGAATAGGAAATTGTAGTACCTATTTGGTGGAGGCAACACTTGTAAACTTGTGGATGTCAATCGCGTAATCCTGTGATGGCCCTCAAATTCTTGCATCCGCAGATTCACCCTCCAACCTCATCACCTTTGATGGGCCTCCCCCCACATCCCTCGTCTCTGCTAACTTTGCGCTTAGTGAAACCAATACTCCCCATACTATCTTCATCCAATCGGTGACATACACATGAAGTAACAGCCTTCACATCGCTGACCTCATGATGAACACTAGATGCACTGACATAACAGTCAGCAGGTATTGATGCCAGCAAGATGTAAAACTTTAGTACTGCAAACAATAGTAACAAACATTAGTAATCTACCTTCCAACAAACATATAGTCCTTCACATCAAGAAAAGAATCATACCTCGCTTGCCCCTAGGCCTCCCCACCTCCATTGGTTGAGCAATCAATTCCCGCATAGAGTTCATGTTATTCTTTCACTTCAAATCCTTACTAACTGATACATTATTATTCCATAGTGGCATCAATTCATTTACAAGACACTCAATTCATTTACAACAGCTTCCACCTTGTGAATGTGGTAATACATTAAAAAATAATTTCACACTAAAACTTCTCCTAGCCTTATGGTACACCCGCTCAAAGCTAACCGTATGGCTACCCCCGATGATATAACTAAGAGTAACCCCATGAGCCTCCAATGCCCTCACAAAGTAATCCGGGATAGGCAGGGTCAGACCATACTGCAACTGGTATTCAGACACACCAAACTTACTAGGCGGCAACCTCATCAAAAAAATCTCCAGCACATGGAACCCTGATCTCACAACCATATAAACATGGATGATAATCCCTCAGCACAGCCACATCGGTCATGGTCATTATACTACCACAACCAAATCTTACCATCCTTGAATGCTACAAATAATAGTGCGTACCTACCTGTATCCCTATTTCAGCTACCTAGAAACTAATTGTGATACTCTTAGCAATTCCTTAATAGCCATTAAACACACCCTTTCCACTACTTTTATATTTCAACCTTCTTATTACATTCGCAAGCCATAACATCTGCAACTCGAAACAAAAGATAAGCTAAGTCACACATACCCATATATGTTTACCTAAGGAGCTGATACTTACTCCACCATCTTTTCATTACTACCTCGTAAAGAAATAAAACTTGCCTCATTAACCCAACTCATGATTGCACCTTTCTAGTTCTAATAATAAAATGTGACAACTTAGCTCACCACGACTCATAAGGAGGGGATTATGGTATACACCTACCCAAACCAATCAAAATCTAACTCAAAGGTAATATCTCACACAAATGAATCAAGATAGCAAACACAAAGAGCAACTCACAGAGCTCAAGGAGTACCTTGCCTCGAGACCAAAGATCATCAACACTCATGATCATCTTAGCAAGGCCATGATCCAGTAATAATTGGAAAAACATGGTCCATAATCAACCATGATCACATAGGTCATAGGTTTTTTTATGGAAATAAAGAAAAATATGAAAGGTAATAATATTTTCCCCAATAAAAACCTTACACCAAAATAAAAGCTGACTTGGGTATTAGAGCTTAGTCTCAAAAATTCCGGGAACCTTGTTCGTAGGTGCACCAGATGATCAAACCAACCCGTGTTGATTCTGGAGATTATGAAGGCCTTGAAGGAATCACCCCACATCACTTTCATGTATGAAGGTTTCAAAAAAGATTTTTCTCTTGGAATGACAACAAAAGTAAAGGAAGTGTTCTCAGACCCACAATTACAAAAGTAGCAAGTAAGCCTAGATCATGATGAAACAAGATATGAGACAATCAAGTACAAAAATGAAAATGGACTTGTAGAAGTACAGTGGAAGTGCTTTGAAGTGTCAAGTATTTTTGCTTTCACATTCTTAGAGCCTTGCACCTCTACTCTATCCTTGAGATCTCAGAGAATCAAATTCTTAAAATATGGACAAAGAAGGCTGACACATAAATATGGGACAAGGTTCTGGGATAAGCAAAATAACAATCAGAAAAAATAAATGATGTAATCTCATGGAGGAATCATAAGCACACCAAATGCTAAAATTTATTTCTAAAGAGCGAAGGAAACTTAGAAGCGGAGAGAACTCTTGCAGAAATGTTTGACAAGTTGATGTGTCCATTGTATTAGGTTATTTTGGGAACTTTTTGGATTCACTTTTGTACACTTTTGTGTTCTAAATGTGGCATTTTACCTTGAAATTCTCTAGGATGAGTTAAGAGCGACTTTATGCTTTTATTACTTTTTTTAGGGGATTTTGTGTGACGAGACAAATGTTGGAAGATTTTGAAGAATATCTTTGAAGATTTGACGACCATGAAGACTAAATTTTGAAGACCTTGACGACTCAAAGAAGAGAAGAGAAGACAACTACAACTAGACCAAGAAAGAAGACAACATTTGAGGGTAGAGTACTCTGACCGTCGCGAGTCACAACGAATGTGCCGCCAGTCGCTACGGTTCTCTGTCCAAATATGTTTTTTGGACTATTTGTACTAAATACTCACTAATTTTCTCCTTCTTCCGGACTTTTCTCTCTCACAATTTCAGCCATAAACCCTAATTTTTCTTCCATTTTAATCTTGCTTTCTTCTGGATTTTATGTTTGAATTACTATTGTTATTTAGTATGGATTCTAGTAGCTAAACATAACCTTGGGAGCAATTGATTAAGGCTTCCAAGCCCATGTCTTGAGATCTATATGTAAGCT
>JAULKM010061683.1:0-12302 GCA_032355605.1 Rubia tinctorum | reverse complement strand
GAGGATGGCAGCAAAAAACTTATGCAGCAGCACCTTTGCGGCTTCAAGAAGCCAAGAACAGTTCCAATTCTTATTGACTGATTATATATAGAAAATAATTAAATTAGTTACATATTATAATATTAATATGTTATTTTTAGACAACTTGGATTTAGATAAGTTAAAATGACTTCAATATCCCCCGGTTGACAGCACCATCCAAAAATCAATCAATTTCTATTATGTGGTGATTGAGATGAATGTTTTAACTCTTTTCTTAATTGTGTCTGTACTCTCAAAGGAAAATTATTAATCAGCCACCGAGTATGGCGTGTACATTATCACACTGTGTTTAATTATTTGTGATATTATGTGGACTTAGTTACTGTGACATTATATGTGAATGACCTGCTTGTACCTTATCTTGTTGTGTCAAAATTGATTGTGTGCTACTGGACTAATTGTATGTGATTATCGGGGTCCCTGATGCAATGGTAGTTTATCTAAATCCCCGGGACAGTATGATCGATCGACTACTAGTTATGCTTGATCTAAATCGATGGGACTGTACCATCGATCGACTACTCGGTATGTTTGATCTAAATCTCCGAGACCGTATGATCGATCGGCATCTCAGTATGCTTGATCTAAATCTCCGAAACCGTACGACCGATTGGCTACTCATGGAATTTCAGTACGTTTGATCTAAATTGTCGGGACCGTACAATTGATCAGCTACCCAGTATGCTTGATCTAAATCGACGGAACAGTACGATCGATCGGCTACTTGTGAAGTCTTAGTGTGCTAGCATAACAATCTGGTACTGATACGAGCTCGTAATGAAAATATTGAGCGTGACTGAAGAATATGGATTCCTAGATCTAATGGCCTTTGAGCCCTACTGAAAAAGTTATGGCCTGTATGTAGTCAGAGTTGTCATATAGGAACTTGACTTCTACTTGACACTAACCACCCATGTCCTTTTAATATTTGCTAGGATTTATGTGGCTATTTATTTTGAGTGATCACTAAAACTCCACTTGTTAAATACTGGCTATAGAACCTCACTCAGCAAGGAGTTTACCCAAGTTTAAACAAACCTAACAGGTGTAGATGAGAACATAGAGTAAGAGCTCATATGTGAAGCCTTTACTTCATTTGGGATAGGGTCCTGGATGGAGTATTGAACAAAGGTCACAATTTAGAACCTTTACATGTATGTATCTTTAAACAGTGTAAAATACTTATTATAAGGCTTTCACTGTAATAGTAAGTTAGGATTTTGAATTTTAATGTATTGCTCTTAACTGCATATATGTAATCCGACCCGTTGGATTCTTGGTAACACACCCAGATCCGACCTGATACTTGCATTAATTAAGTTGGTCTTGGATCTGAGATGTTACAGACCTTGATATCAAAATCAGTTGTGCAACAAACGTCACCCTGTAATGGCCATGGTGAACCTTCCTCTTTGTTGCCTTAGTTACTATGCCCTCGCCAAAGGACAGTTTTAGTGTCCCCTTTTGTAACTCCTTGTTCATCCATAATTGTTGGCAATAAAATGTTTTAAATTTAGTTAGGACTTGAGGGTAATAAACCTAATTAAAAACACGTGTGTAAATATAATTCTAGGACTTTGTAGTTAAAATATCTGGAGCCTGTGCCCTTACTTCTTTGTTGGTGTATTTTTATTCTTCTTGTTTGACTCAAGGTAGACGAGGGACCTATCAGGTTTGAATTTCTTTGCATACATGACATGGATAACCGCCTCCATGAAGCCTCATACCATAAGATATTTTTTCCCCTTCCCCCTATCATACATAATGAGTTTGGCCTTCGTAGATCGATTATATAAGTCCTTGGGTTAGAATGATCTTTAGCCGAGTTCCTTATTTTTTGAAGAAAAAAACACAATTGAGGGAAAATTCAAGAACGATTAGTTGTAAATGCCCAACGATAGCATGGTGTAGTCAAACTATATTATTCAAATGCAATAGAAATTCATAGGATCTCTTGTATTCTTCAAACTTCTTCCATTCATCATAGTCCATCCACTTGTAGGTATTTATAAGTGCATTTATGGAATAAACACATTGACCTATATTTATGATTTTGACAATAGTTCCAATGTCAGGAAAACATTTGCGACGACACCTTCGAATTTGGAACTACATTTATAAATGTTGATCCGCACTCCACAGGGTCGTTAACCTTTGGGATAATTAACTCGCGGACCACTGGGAGACCAAACATAGAATTTATAAGCTGCTCCCATATACTCACTACCAGCTACAAGAAAGTAGCTAGTGGAAAGTTCGGGGTCTAACACATAGATACTAGAATCTAAGAGTTAACTTGACACAACCCACAATCGGGCGTCACTACGATTGTGTGCCGGAATAGCCAGTGGTTCAAACATATAATTCAAGGACCGTTCCGTCTACCACTGGTCGTGTAAATTGTGAATTCTTGGGGTTTTTGGCCATTTTGGGCCTTTTTCAAGGCCCAATTCCCTATTACTATATGTATGGCCCTTTGTCTACCAGGGTTTAAGTTTATGCCCATTTTTATGTTCAAGAGTAAGCTAGAGAGAGAGAAAATACTTTTCCTTCTCTCTAGGTTCTTTTCTTTTCTTCTCTTTATTTTATTTGCCCAAAGGAATTGAATCCAATGAAATACTTGGGTTCAATGCTTAGGGAGGGGTTAATTAACTTGGGGATTACATTTGTAGTCATGTATTAATCTTACTTTGTGAGATTTCTTAGATCTACCTATTTCTATGTGTTTTATGATTATTATGTTGGCTTGTTCTTCATATTCTTATGAGTTTCATGATTGTCACACTTATTTAGCACACACCGTAGTCTACTTTAATGTTGATGCACTATTGATACCCCTAAGGGAAGGGAAGCCATATGTGCTTGGGGTAACGATAGTCTGGAACCATGTGGGTGTGTGAACATAGGTTGCCAAGTCAACGTTACGATCGACCATGCACTAGTAAGCCAGCGAGTTGGTCCGAAGGGTTACGTGTAGGGATAGCTAAAGTGAAAAACTAGGGTTAGCTTTGTAACACTAGAGCCATCGATAAGATGTCTCCGTCCTTTGTCTCTGTAGGCCCAAGGGTAGAGCATTCATAGTGTTTCGCCCAAGACGTAATAGCACAGCGGAGAATCATACTTGTGCAATGAACCATAGCCGTTGTTGTACTTCCCAAGTTGTGGAGGCGAGATCAATGGAAGATTTTATACGCACACCCTTATGTGACTATTAAGGCGAAGTTTTGACTATCGTCTGCACTACGTGTCACAAACACTAGAATAGCTTCATAGTTCTTATATTTGATGAAATCAAGGATCGAAATGATACTTATCATGTTACGCAAATATTCCCCAAGTGCTAGTTCATATAGTTTATTCTCTTGATCAATTGCATGATAGTAGTTGTTAGCTAACCCCCCTCCCAATGCTTGTTTACCGACACCGATTATTCCTAACACGTGATCGGATTGACGATCCGATCACGGTTGTGTGTACTTTATTATTAGATTCCTTACATCTCTATGGACGACCCTGGTGCTTGCAACTATCTACTAATTTGGGCAGTATAGTAGTAGGAATGGGAGCAACAATTATAAATTCTATCTTTAACCTGACTTAGCCTCCTCTAGGTTTTAATTAGTGGATCTCCTGTGATTAATTGATTAAGCGACACCGGGAGGGGGCAGATCACCACTAGCTACCCTTTGGTAGTTTGTAATGAGTACGGGAGTACCATATACTTTTTTTATCTTTGGTCTCCCAGCGCTCTTCAGGTTTTTAGATCTCCAATATTCTATTAGCAACTCCACGGAGTGTCGATCAAATTCCTCCACAGCTTGTGGGCACATGTCGATTTGATGATCCAATTTTCAAATCCATAAAAATTTCACTTGGTAAGTCCTTGAAGCAAGATCTTGGAGTTGATCTTGGAGCTTAGGGGAGTGATTTGATTTTTCTAGTGTCTTTACCCATGGTCGGCTCCCAAACTATTGTGTACCATTTGCAGGTTCCTCAAATAAGGCCATAGCAACCT
Source organism: Rubia tinctorum (assembly GCA_032355605.1). Lineage (NCBI taxonomy): Eukaryota > Viridiplantae > Streptophyta > Magnoliopsida > Gentianales > Rubiaceae > Rubia > Rubia tinctorum. Next base: position 8,245 of record JAULKM010061683.1, on the reverse strand, counting down.
TGCTATTGATCCATTCCATGTGGCGTTCACCATTCGTATGTCTTCCAGCACAAGCCCTCAAAGAAATAATACACAAGATCACCCTCCTTGAACATATAATAGGGACAACTTGCCAACAAACACTTGAATTGCTCCAAATATTCACACAGAGACTCGTTCGAGAGCTGTGAGATATTGGAAAATGTTTCTTCAATCCGATAGACTTTAAAGATGGAAAATACTTCTTGAGAAATCTATGCTTCATATCCATCCATGAGGTGATACAGCCAAACAGGAGGTAGTAAAACCAATCCTTAGCAGCATCTCTCAGCGGGAAGGGAAAAGACCTCAAAATGTAGTCCTTCTCCGACAACTCCGGTGGTTTCATATTGGTGCAAACCAAATGAAACTCTGAGAGAAATTTGTTGGGATCCTCCCAGGTTGTGGGAAAACACTATATCATGCCACTCTTGAGCTCACAAGTGACATTTAGCAGTATAGGTGGGAAAACAATGGAAAGGGGTTGATCTCATAATTTGGAGCCATCAAATCCCTAAGCGTAAGGTTGTCTTTCGTCGTAGCATCTCTCTCTTTCTCTGAAAAAAAGTTGGGCTTGTGGAACCTCTTCTCTAGCTCTCATTCTCCTCCGTCTTCGAGTAACTGCATTTATACGTAGATAGTGTAAAGCTACTAAGTTCTTAGTATGGGTGTGTACCATAAACAAGAAGAAAAACACTACCAGTCTAACAGAAAAGACTAGAAAAACAAATTAGGAGTAACAAGAATAACTATTGAAAAACTCAACACAATAACAACAAAAGCTATTAAAAGAAAAATACTAACTACTACTACTAACTAGTCATGCAATGTAACACTCAAATTCATACTAGCATCCTCGTCAGCAGTGGCAAAATTTGATCTGCACTCCACGAGGTCATTAAATTTTGGGAGAATTAACCCGCGGAGTGCTGGGAGACCAAAGATAGAATTTATAAGTTGCTCCGTTAAGCTCGCTACCAACTACTACAAAGTAGCTAGTGGCAAGTTTGAGGTCGTCCTCAGAGATGCTAGAATCTGAGAGTTAACAAGACACAACTCACACCCGGGCATCACTCCGATTTTGTGCGGGGAAAAGCCAGTGCTAGAAACATAAGATTAGGGATTTTATCTAACAACTACTAATCATGCAAATTAGGGAGATTAAACTCTATTAAACTAGCCTTGGGATATTTGTGTAACATGATTGATGAATGACTTTGATCCTAGATTGTATCGTATATATGACATATAAACCTTAGATAGTGTGAATGATAGTCGGTCATTCCCAATGCCTGCCACACAAAGGTTCATCGACATCTTATAAGTTATTACCACCACCTCCATTATTAGGAAAGGCTCTTTGATCACACTTTTGGATACCGCAGTTTCTTCCCTGTAAAATTCACTCCCAATTCTTATGCATCTTCTCTTAAATGATCAAGTGCCTGAGCATTCACCTTGCGTAGGTAGCAACTGTTAGGCATGAGAGAAAGGAAAATACATCCCGGGAACTCCACTATGGTTACTTTTCACAAGGCCTATAGAGACAGAGGAATCAGCATCTCATTATGACTCTAGTGTTGAAACAATGATGGTCGCTACACGATAACCCTAGTTGCTACAAACTATCATGCTCATTCTATCGGGGTACACCGAGGTTTTACATCCCCGTTAGGAATCTCGTCCCTAACATGAATTATTATTACATGGTGTTCCAATCAAGCTAGGCTTTAACGATTAGAATGGTACTCTCGATCATACTTAAAGGCACCCATATCGCCGATATTCAAGAACCTACAATAGGCTTAACGCAACACTCCCAAGGAAGAAAACAAGCCTAGCACGATAACATATCACATATGAAACTACAGTGTATCACAAAATATATATAACATGCATCTTACATGATTAATAAGCATAGGTCAAGCATGAATATTCATAGACATACAAGATAGGAAGATCTAGAATCTCAAAAAAAATCATCATCTAGTCATGAATACAAATAAAATCCCTAATTAATTACACTACTCCTTGGACATTTAACCCAATTCAATCATTGGATTCAATTCCATAGGCGTAAACTAGGAAATAGTAAATGAGAAGAGAAGAGTTAGTCTCTTTTTCTCCCTACCTACTCTTGAAACAAGGAAAATGAAATTATAACTCTTTCAACCCTAGTAGACTAGTGCCTCTTTGTATAGTAGGTGAAAATGGGCCTTAGAGAAGCCCAGAAAGAAAAGGAAACCCTAGCACCCACGTTGGCACTATCCGTGCAAAAGTACACGGGTAATGGACTGGAGGCGTTCTTCCATAAAACAGATCACGCTACCTGCATAAAGTCATGCGGGCTGCCAACTGGAGAGTGTTCTTGGCGGTTTGAATGGCATAGCCTGTGCAGAATCTCGAGGGCTGCCATCTGGAGTCATCATCTTCGACTTCTAAAGGCGCTGCACAATAGGGCACAGGCTGCGGACTGGAGGTCTAGGCCTTCACCATATGGGGGCACGGGCCGTGCAAAAGAACACTTCCGCATCGGGACTTAGTCTCAAAAGCCACTTGTTTGGCACGGGGCGTGTCAATGTACATAGGCCATGCCAGTCTTCTATTACTTCCAGACTTTGACTCTTTTTCTTCAGAAAAAATCCATAATTGATCACTAGTATTAAACAATATTTCTTCCGATATCATAGCACACTTAGTCGAGCTCATAAGCTTTCCTTCCTTGGGAATATGATTTCGATGTTAGAAGTATATATCGAGCACTTTGATCTTCTACTCTTCCAATTTGGAACTTGTTACGATGGTTAAAAAATAAGATCCCACAATGTTTGGAAGCACCAAGGAATAACTAGATCCATGGTGGTAGAGGCACCACCGTCTAACGCCTAATTGGTTGCGCGATAGTGCCAGAGACGGTGGTCAAAAACTGATGTCCAATGTCTCCTTTCACCACTGTAAATGGACATGTCTGCAATAGTGAAACAAAAAAGGAAATATGTGGAACCTATCAAGCTACAAAGAGTGTAGCTTACCATTGGAGAAATGTGTAGATTGCCAACATACTCGTTTGAAAAATGACATGACAAGGAAAACTATAAAATGTTGTAGCTTTCTGATGAGACGTCAAATGTATATATTTACTAAGACATTCAACATCTCTATTGCTGTCTTTTGTGTGACAGATTGCTAGATTTTGGTGAGTTTACATTACAAGGGGCTTAGATGATCATTTTTGGTTTCATATATAAATTCTTCATTTTGTAGCTTACTTTAGATCTAATGGATTCTATGTCCCTAAAAGCGTCAAGATCCATTTTTGTGAGCTTTGTTTGTAGATTTCTATAGGCACTTCAGGCTGTTTAGAAGGCAATTCGCAAGAATGATACTAGATTGTAGAAGGCCATTCACAAGAATGGTAGTAGACTGAAGGCCACGATGCAAACAAGTGGTAATAGATGGATGCGAAAAAGAAAAGGAGTCAAGTCCGAAAGAAATGAAAATCGGCATGACCCGTGTACATTTGCACAGCCCGTGCCAAACCAATTGCAGAGGAGACTAGTTGAAAAACTAGGACTCCAGTCCATGTCCCGCTAGCTTTTGAGCGGCTGTGCGCTCAGAAGAAGAAGACGAAGACACCAGTTCGGAGCCCGCGTGCTTTTGCACCAGTCGTGCGCTTAGAAGACCGGGACATGCTCTTTAGTCTGTCGGCCGTATGCTCAATTTTCCGGCAGATGACCTCTAGTCTACAGCCCGCATACTTTTGCATGGGCTATGAACTATTGCATGGCCTGTGCTGACGTGGCTGATAGGGTTTCTACTTTTTTTGCATTTTTCAAAGGCCCAATTCCACCTACTATATAAGCAGCCACTAGTCTACTAGGGTTTACTAAGTAGGAAGTAGTAAGTTCATTTTAATTCCAAGATCTAAGAGTAGGAGATGGAGAAGGAGGCTACCTCCTCTCTTCATTTATTTTTTCTAGTTTTTGCATGTGGTGTTGAATCCAATTATTACTTTGGATTCAATAACTCTAGAATTGTTTGTTTCTTGGGGAATTGTTTGTATTATGACTTGATATTGACTTTGTGAGATTCTTACATTTGTTCTATGAATAGTTGTGCTAGATTTATGCTTTACACTCTTGTAAGATGTATGCCATGTATGTTATATGATGCGCTTGTAGATTCATGTGTAGTATACCATCATACTAGGCTTGAATTGCTATTCTGGATGTGTTAGATTATGGCTATTGTAGGTTCAGAGTACCGGGGAGGTTAGTGCATGCATGCTACCCCGAGAGTACCATCTCGATCGTTAGACTCTAAATTAATTGGTTAGTCGTGTAATAATCATTCATGTTAGGGACACTATTTGATTATTAACGAGGGGAAACCCTTGGTTTACCCTAATAGAATGAGCATGATAGTTTGTAGTGATTAGTAGTGAGCATGGAAGCGGCTTATAAATTTCTATCTTTGTGAAGCGTCCGTGGATAATTTGATAAAAAGAACGGCCCCGCGGGTACCGTTCATTTACCTTAATGAATTCCTACTGATGCTAAAATCCGTAAAATGATATCCTCTACCCAGATAACATTAATACTTGCCGTGAATCTTATCATAGGAAAAATAAAGCCAAATCTTGATATTGAAATTTTAATTGAAGAAATTCTACTCATCTGCATTTTTTCCAATATACTCTATTTTACAAAGTTGATAGGAATACTGTGCAATCAGCCCAAAATCTGGCCCAATTTGTAATCAAATATCTTTAATAAATAGTTTTTTTGATTTTTTTTAAAATATTCTTACATAACCCTATATAATTCAAATAAGTGTAAATATAATCTAACGATAATTGAAAGTGCTAATATAAACCTAGATAATAAGTGAAAGACCAAAAACACCCTTTCTAGCAAGTTTTTGCCAAAATTTCGTGAAAACGTATTTTTTCCCATCTAGAAAAATAACTTAGAAACTCAAAAATAGGGAATGAAGTTGTTTCCCTTGGCGTCATTACCCCCAACTATTTCCACCGCACAATCTTCGGCCATCGCCGCCGCCGTAACAGTTAGGATTATATCAGCACAATATGAAAGCTGATAGTGTTTAATCAAAACATTCCTAAATTTTATAGAGTATATTAGAACATTGGCAAAATTTGTAGGGTTATATCAACACATACTATATAAATAAAGTGTCGTATGAGTACAAATCAACGCAACCACACACAACCGCAATTGCAACCTCTTCTAATGATTGTGACGTTCCAGGGGGTGATTCCAGCAGCGAAGGAGGCGCTCTAGCATTGTAGACGTAGCGGACATTGTTGTGGAAGTGCGGGAACCCTTCAAAATGATATCTTCATCCAAAACTCTTCTCAATTTTCTAGATCAATGCAATATTGAGTTTGATTTTTGTCATTTTCTTTTGCTTCTAGTCATATGAATAAAAATATGCGGTATACATAGCATAAAATATAGGGGTTTTGATGATATTTTATTTATTTTGTTGTGTTTAGTCCGGATTGATGATTGGATGACCTATGAGATATTTTATTTATTTTGTTGTGTTTAGTCCGGATTGATGATTTGATGACTTATGGTGCGATGGTGCACAACGGTGGGTAAGGTTATAATTGTCCACCAAAATTCAACTTTTGCCTTGAGAGCATTTTTGACATTTCAAGGGTGGTCAACGACCGGAATGCCAAGGTCAACACCAGAAGTGCCACATTTTTAAAATTAGTAATAGCCATTGGCTGGTGTATATATGAGGGCCTCAACCTATAAAATATCAATAGAAATAGTTGTCAATTATACTGCAATATAGGGCAATAGAAATGCCTCTCCAAAATGAGAAGTGAAAAGAATAAACAGTTTGTGTAGTAATGAGAACAAAGAGATATAGGAGATGTGTTTCCAAAGATGGCTATTTCCACCCATGCGTTAATTTCTATCTTTGGGCGGACATCTCCTATGCTATGTACAAAACGCGAAATTGGTTCGCAAAATTGAAGAGGCTGCAGCTGTTGATCACCCGAGTTAAAACTTTATATTTGAGGTCGAATTGGTGAGCTGTGTGTTTGAAATTGTTTCCGCAAAGTTGTGTTTGTCAATGTCTTCGAATTTGTGGAAGAATTTATGCAGAAGTTGATGAATTGAAAGCTTGTCAAAAATCAATTGAACTCGAGCATGTTGTTCTGCACTTGAACTCTAACCAGAAGTGCCATTGGAGGGTTAGTATTGCCAATTTCATTAAATAATTTTTTTTACTTTCAACCAATTGACAGTTACATTATTTTTTTTCTCAATTATACAGGGTTATATTAGTATATTTCCCTAAAAAAATATTTGGGGTGAACTTATGTTGAAAAGTCTGTCTTATGCGAGACCATCTCACAGTGAGATCAAGGACTAAATTACAATTACATAAAATAAAAAACATGAAAAAAGAAATTCGGGAGTTTAAACATAAATATTATATATTCGGGATGAAATTTAAAAACTGTAAGAAACATCAGGGGCTAATATGCAAAAATGGAAAACTACCCTCTTCTCCGGAAAACTTCTTTTCCGGCGAGCCATCTCCAACATTTCCTTCTCCGCCGCGGTCCACCTTTACATCGTTCGAGCTCAATCTCAGCGGCATTCCACTGCGCAACTTTCTCTTTCGTTGTTCAAACGCCGCACAACCGTTTCTCTGTCAAATTCGTCAATTTGCGCAACCAAAAACTTCCTTCTCTTTCTTATCGTCCTTCTCCATATTTGCCACTCCTTCTTCGTCGTTCATTCGTCCAATACGTACTCAACATCGCTATCGCTCGATCTTGATGACCGTCAAATTCAACTCGATTTGGCATTGTCAAAACCGATGAAATTCATCATCGTCGTCTTCGTCACTCTCAACTGCTGCAACGTTTGCCATCAATTGAATCTCGGTTTCATCGAATTCGAAGTGCTGGAGAGATGAAGAACACGCCAGCAACTGCGAAAATTTGGCAAACATTTCGGGTTCAATTCGAGTTAGGGGAAAGGAGATTTGGAGAAAATCATGGGGCGGATACGGGTCATTCCTATTTGGGCCTAATATATAGGTTTTTATTAGGCTAAATTGTCATTGAGCCCATCAGATTTACGAAATCAATTAAAAATAGGTAAAACATCAAATTAAAATACTAAAACATAAACATCAAATGAAAATGATTAAGCAACGAATAAACATTATATCATGTTAAAATAGTAAAACATCGAATCAAAAGAATAAAAGTACATACAAAGTACGAAATATTTTTTAAAATACACTAATTTTGAAAATCAAATAAACAGTAAAACATCAAATTAAAATACTAAAATGTAAACGTTAATTAAAATGGTTAAACATCGAATATAAAACATTTAATTAAAATATTAAAAGCACATGTAGAATATTAGAAAATAAATTTAATGATATTATTTTATAAAATCAAATGAAAATGCTTATACAATCCCAAAATTTAAAATCGTCACAAGTTTAAAATTAAAAAATTTTAAAGTTAAAATCATGTATAAAACATAAAACATGAAAATAATATATTGAAAAATCATCATAAATAATTAAAAAGTAAAATTATTTAAATTATTTAAACATCAAATAAATATAAATTGATTTTAAACATAAAAACATCAAAGTGAAACACAAAAACGTACATATCAAGTGAAAATGGTTAAATATCGAATAAAAATATATATCAAACTACATTATCACACTAAAATTGTAAAACATGATAGAAAAAAATTGAGCTGTCGTCATAATTTATTATTTTTATAAAAAATATATTTATAATACATCAAACAATATTAATATTTTATCATCACAAAATTTAAAATCATCCCGATTTTACATTTTAAAAATATTAAAAGTTAAAATCATGTAAGTAAACATATTATAAAACATGAAAGTTGATGTGTCCATTTTATACAGTTATTTTGGGACTTTTTGAATTCAATTTTGTACACTTTTGTGCTTTAGATGTGGCATTTTACCTGGAAATTCTCTAAGATGAGTTAAGAACGATTTTGCGCTTTTATTACTTTTCAAGGAATTTTTGTGTAACAAGGCAAATGTTTGAAAACTTTGAAAACTATCTTTGAAGATTTGAAAACTTTTTTGGAGCTTTGAAGACTAGAGGGAATAAAGAAAAGTGATGTGAAGAGGAGGAATTGAGACAAGAAGAAGAAAGAAATCAAGA
>JAULKM010061672.1:0-12302 GCA_032355605.1 Rubia tinctorum | reverse complement strand
GTGTGAAGCTAGGATGAAAACCCGAGAGGGCTCCTAGGCAAAACGAGAGAAAATGAGAGAAATTGAAACATTCTATGTTTCTCTTAGTTTGTCTATTTGGTAGCTTCTTTGGTAGATTAAGCTGGTTTTATACTTGTATTATGTACCTCACTTTTGATTGGCATGATGGTTGTTTAGATTATCTTAGGCTTTGGGATGTGAGAGTGCGGGAGATTCTTATGTCTTGGGGGCTAGGGTAGTTTAGAAACAAAATGTTGGTGTTTTGGGAAAACTTTTGCACGCTAATTTACGCTTAGGTCTTTACTTGTTCTTGTTTACTCGAGGATGAGTAAAGGTTTAGTTTGAATCATTGGTAAATATGAATATGGTAATAGGATTTCCCTATACATGTGGCATCGGTCGCCACTCTATTAACAATCGTTGCTAGCAAGAACTGACCGATGTCGACATTTCCTGTCGGTCATTCTCAGTTGTTCAGGATGAGATTTTAAATGCGGTATCGGTCAGCCCTCGGTCTTGGTGTCGTTAAAGACGATAGCCGATCGACGTCGTTTGTACTTGTAGGCTGTTTTCACTTATTCTTCATTTTATTTTTAAATGTGATGTCGGTCTATACTCGGTCGTTGTGTCATCCTCAATGATTGCAGGTGTGAACCGAGGTCAATGTCGCACAGTCTGAGTTTTCTTGCAAATCCCATCGACTTGATGTACTTTAGAATTTTCCAATTAATAGAGATTTTTTTCTTTTATATGAAATCCAAGAGTCATGACTGGCGATGATTCATCAAATTGGGCAAATTTTGAGTTGAGCAATTTATATTTAGTATATATGCTACATTTATTTTATATGGATACTTCTATTCATAATCAGTAATAATTTTATTATTTTTCTACAGTTTAGGGCGCACCGTAGGACCCCGGAGCCTACAAATATTGATATTGATCACTACACCATGTCAATGGATAACCCCCCATTTCAGCTGCACCTTGAAATAGCAGAACTTTGTGATTAACCCCACTATGGTACGTAAGTCTTAAAAGTAATTTGATTTTTGTTTAACATTTTTTTATCATTGCATATATACTAACTGTATTTTTCTATTTATGATTCGGTACATTCCCAGGGATATTGTAGCACACCTACCAAGTGAGATGACCCCATTTTGTGTTGAGCTGCTACGGAAGAGAGACACATGAAGTAATCGAGGAATAGAAAAGTAAAGGCCTAACCCCAAATAGTTTTGCGAGGTTTCTTAGTGGAAACAACTCGATCATTGGGGACATGGTCTTCTTCGATCTACTAGTTTGTTCCAGGCCCATAGTGTTCAGGGCTATCATTTTGCGAGCTTCCTGAGTTTTTAGCTTAATTAATTATCAATTTGATTGGAATAAAAAATATTTTTTATTTGAAATATTTGTTAATTTACTGTTTTTTAGAATATTCATTCTTGGGAATATTTGATTCAATGCACTAATAATTTTGTGAGATGAAATGCACTAATAATTTTGTTATAATTTACACATCTATCTATTGTCTTAATTTTTAACCCTACCATTTAAAACCAATTTTTAAAATTAGTTTCATAATCAAAATTAAACTATACTCCCCCCGCCTCAAACTGCATAGAATCTATTTCACGGTCTCCAGTAAATATATTTGATTGTAAATATATGTAACTACGTATAATAACGACACATAAAAATTAATATTTAGAAACTGCATGTTACAAATAATCTACTTCCTCTGTTCAACTTATTTTGGCACACTTACCACTTTAACATTTTTTTTATTTTGACACTTTCCATTTTTGGTATCCTTTAAGGTTCTTTCAACAATTAATTCTACTTTTCCAACTTTTAATTCAATTTGCTCCATACAATTAACATCTTCTTATAACTTGTTTTAAAAACTGAAGTGTCACAAATAGATGAACGGAGGGAGTAATAATATCTCATACGATAATTATTGCTCATATAACTATTCAAATATGTGGTTAAAGTTTGACAAATGTGGGGTCATAAAAGATTCTTTGCAATTTGAATTGGGACAGAGGGAGTATTTGCGCATTTAAAAAATGTTTGAATCATTTTCAAACAAGTAAATAATGTAAATAAAAAATGAGGCAAAGTCTTGGGAAAGACGGGATTTAATTATAATAATAAAAGGTAAAAGGTCTTTGTTGCAATATTAAAGTTTTATTATGCAACGTGTAGTAGTTATAAATTTTATAACCCGGGTCATACAACCCGAAAATTTTATCTTCATTTCTTCTAATTTAAAGTTTAAATATTGGTCTTTCCATGACTTCTGGAAAGACCGTCTTTCAAGAGACGGACTCTTTTCTAAGAACCCTAACACTTTATTTATGATAAAAAATAAATTATTTTCTTCCCCTCAATAATTAAAACTTAGAAAATAACCTTATCTGGTCAAGGTGTACGGTTCATAAATTGTTGTTTAAGTGGAACCACGGTTTTGTATGAAAGTAGAACCAAGTTACGTTTGGGATTTGTTTACATGTGAAAGTAGCAAAAAAGAATTCAACTTTACATTGATACCAGTTAAATGTCATCCAACGTTACGTTATAAGACACATAGATCATTTCGATTTATTTAGGAGGAGGAGATTTCCCGAATAATGTTTTCTTAAAGATAAAGAAAAATAATTATATATTTTAAATTTCAATACTCCTTCCGTTCCACTTCAAATTGCACACTTATTTTTTTACACGGTTTTCTATTAAAATTTGACTATATATTTGAATAGATATATGAGTAACAATATTATCGTATGCAATATTGTTGAATTCGTCGTAACAAGTAGTTTCTAAATATCAACATTTTACTTGCCGTTATTATATGTAGTCAAATATATTAATGGTAAATATGATTCTTAAACAACGTTATAATGTTTGGTGTGCAATTTCAGATGAGATTAATGGATTTAAGTTATACAATGTACATTTAATTTATATACTATATTTTTAAATTTAAATATTATATTTCTATAATATATTTTTTATATTAAACACGTCTTATAAATCTTTATTTTATAATATAAATTAATAAAAACAAAAACATAATACTTAAATTGAAAAGTACTCCATGAAACTACGAAAAATCATCTCAAACACTATATAATAGAAATTATTTGTTTTGTGGATGATGCTGTCAATCGCGGATATTGAAATCATTTTTACTAACACAAACCCAAGTTGTCTAAAAATAACATACTAATATAATATGTTACTGATTTAATTCTTTACTATATACAATCAATTATAACTTATACTAATATTATAATATGTTTTTAATTTTAATTCTTGACTATATATAATAAATCATAACTTGTTAAAATGTAAAAACTTCTTAAAGATATAATTAAAAACATAAATATTTCATTGTACTATATATATATATAATCCCAACCACCATATAATAGAAACTGTTTGCTTTGTGGATGGTGCTGTCAACCGGGGATATTGAAGTCATTTTGACTAACATAAACCCAAGTTGTCTAAAAATAACATACTAATATTGTAATATGTTACTGATTTAATTCTTTACTATATATAATCAATCAAAACTTATACTAATATTATAATATGTTACCGATTTTAATTCTTTATTATACATAATCAATTATAACTTGTTGAGATATATAAATTTCTTCTCAAGCACCATATAATAGAAATTGTTTGATTTTGTATGGTTCTGTCAGCCGGGGATATTGAAGTCATTTTGACTAACATAAATCCAAATTGTCTAAAAATAACTTACTAATATTATAATATGTTACTTCTCAAGCACCATACAATAGATTTTTTTGATTTTGGATGGTGCTGTCAACCGGGGATATTGTAGTCATTTTGACTAATCTAAACCCAAGTTGTCTAAAAATAACATACTAATATTATAATATGTTATTGATTTAATTCTTAACTATATATAATCAATCATAAATTATACTAATATTATAACATGTTACCGATTTTAATTCTTTAATATATATAATAAATTATAACTTGTTAAAATATATAAATTTCTTAAGATATATTTAAAATCATAAATATTCATTGTAATATATATATATATATATGTGCATGTATATCACTGAAGAAAATTTAAAGAAACACATACTCTAAAATAACAAAATGTTCAGTTTTTTTATACATAGATAGAGTACTTCTGATAGAAATATGTATACATATTATTTATTCATTAATTTATACATGACAAAGTCTTGTTTTAAACCGATTAACTGAGAACATTTTATAATTAGTGAGACTAATACGGTCATTTGATATTTACTTTCATATATTGCAATGGAATACATATAATTATAGTATTTTAAAATGAATCTCAACATATAAATAATTAATTTTTAAATAATTTGAATGAAATATTATAAAAATAATAAAAATTTATTGTATTCAATATTTAAGATTTTTAACAATTTCATATAGTTTTTAGATGACTAAACTTTAAATTTTTAAATAATTTTTTTATTTTTAATTTAAATATAAGACACAATATATAAAAAACTTAATTATAATATTTTAATTAATAATATGACGGCTTAATTCACTAGTTATATGTAATAAAAAATGAGGAGTGGGTTCCAAGAAAGAATGTGGTCCACTCTCTGGCGGGAAACACGTGGCATCTGTCGGTGACTCATTCCGCTAAACCGACTCCGAATGGGATAAGGATTTATCTAGAACCGTTCAGACCGATAAATCCTGACCGCACATTCTCCCACCACAATCCTATAAATACCCTCCCCTCCAGTATCCTCATGCAGTTGTCTGTCTCGTCGCGACGTAGAGCTCTCCTCCATGGCTGCGACTGTAGCCGTCAGGGGTTTCGGGACTTGAGTTTCGTTTTCTGTGATTTCGTATTACTTTTTATCATCCTCATATGATTTGTGGATGTGATGATTATTAATGTCTAGGGTTTTGATGTCGTGCCGCTGGCTTAGCATGGGATGGTTTGATGAGGCCCTCGTTGTGAGATCGGACTTGACGGTTAATTATTTATTTTTCAATATCGATGAGATCCTAATTGATTTTAATAGTTGTTTTCGATCTGTCGCTTCGTGCTGCTTTTGGATTTTAATGGATCTGGATTCTCCGACTTGGCTGCCGTGTTTGTTTCTGTCTTTGTGGCTATAGAAAACCTGGCGTATGGTGGACGCACGATCGAATGCGGTTTCCAGATTGTGCATTAATCTGCGATGGATTAATAAGTCCTCCATACCTTTAGCTCTTATGTGGTTCCATAGATCTTAGATCTTTAAGATCCTTCGATTTATGCCTGCTTCTAAGTTATGATGGATCGGAGTTTCTTGTCTATGTGGTTGCAGATAGCCAACGGCGGTGACTTGTGGTTAATGTGTTAATGATGTCTTCAACATCTGAATTCGTCCAATTAGTTCCGTAACTTCCGTTCCTCTGTGCTGCTTTTAGTTTTAGTGGATGTAGCTTCTTCAATCAGTACTGTTTCTGTGCAGTGTTTGCCCGCTGATGCATTACCATTACGTGGTTTGTGTTTGTAGATTGCCTTGTTGGATTGATTCTGGACAGGTGATCTGACATGCAGGCTTTATGTTTATCTCTCCCTATTTTGTTTCCGTGTTTGGTTATCTTTGTGGGTTAGGCTAATGGTGTATAAATTATTGATACCAGGTCTGCTAATTTGTCTAGTTGGTCACACCCTGTAACATATGCATCTGTTGAGACTCGAGTAGTTTTTTAAGATCCTTGCAATTGTGCTGCAGTTGGATTTGCCTTCTGTGTTTGTTGCCTTTGTGTTGTAGTTCCAGATCTCCTTAGCTTGCGATAGATGGTTTATATGTGCTACCGAGATGTGTTCTCCATGACGGTTATGCTGTCCTGATTCCTCTTGAGATATCTTTATTGGTTTTAACTATTCATAACAATCCTTTGTCGCTGGGGTCTTCTTTTTTTATTGTCTTTTTGGTTAAGATTGTAGGTTTTCCCAGTTTTGGAATATTGACCATATCAGATTGGGTATGGGAACACAAAAAATTTCAATTATGTCACAGGAGGGTGATTACATGACGAGTTGCTCTTACTTCCAGAAGTTTTCATTTTCTTTCAATACGTTTGTTGTTCCAAGTTTGGATTAGGATTTTTTTGCTTCCGTTTTCTTTTCGTGGTCGTAGGTACCAGTGCCAACTTCCGATTGATTCTGAATGTTATAACCAAGCCTCTTCCCCAAACAGGAATTGTAATATAGGCTATTCTGCTCTTCTTTTGTTTCATATGAGTTCTCACCCTTAATGTTCTGGTATCTTTCTGCTGTGCAATTCCTTCCTCATAGGGTGGATAGTAAGATGTGCTGCTAAGATATGCTCTCTCTGATGGTTACTCTGTTCCAATTCCGTTGCCATCTTAATTGGTTTTGACAGTTCATGACTATTTTTGAACCTTCAGGTTCAGTTTCTTGGGTTTTTGTTGTCTGTGGTGTTAACTTTAGGGTTTTCTAATTTTGGAGTATCCAAACTATATCAGTTTGGACGGGTGTTTAGAACTTTTTCTTCTTTCAGTTCCTAGCTTAGATTGATTCCGAATGCTATGACCAAGATGATCATCTTGCTTTGTCCTGGAGGTTTCTCTTTCCCTTGTACTACTAGTTTGCGTTTGTTTTTGACTTGTTGGATGCAATTTTGCATTGTTTTTGTATTTCTTGTCTTTCTCATTGCAGACAAGCTGAATTTGGAATGGAGCGGGGATGTATTTAGCGACCATCGTCGGGTTGGGTCTTACCAGGCGGTTTATTTTTCTGTTTGAATTCATTGATGTCTTTGGTTTTTGAGAGGAGCTTTGTGTTAATACGAGGTACTGCTTGGTTGAATTTTGGCTATTACTCATGATGTTCTTTGCTAAAATGCTATGCAAGTGCACCTGCACGTCGGAATAATGGGTGGTCTGTGTATTCTTTGGTCTGGCATTCATCTTGTGCATTATGGAGGCATGATAACATGAAGTGGCAATGTGTGATTCTGCTAAATGCAAGAACATGAGCTTTTGCTGAGACATCAACTTGCAGTTGAAGGTTGGAGTGCTAGTTAGGTGTTGGGAATTATGTTGAATTTTGCTGATAAGTGAGCGTTTTTTTTTTGTACTCCGTGGGAGTGGTTACTTGGGTCAATAATACTTGGTGGATCTCTTACTAGTGGTTGTTGTTACTATTGTGAATTGTCGTAGATCTTTTCTGATTTTGTACTACATATTTTTGTTAATAAGCTGTTCCTTTTTTCTCCTCTTTTTTGGCTTAAAACAGTGCTTTTCATTACGGTGTTCTGGGATTTTTGCAAATGAACTGTCCCTTGTTGCGATGTAGAGCTGTCTTCCATGGCTATTGTGTAACCATCAGGGGTTCTGGGATTTGATATTCTGTTTTCTTGTGATTTCATATCACTTCTTATCATCCTCGTTTGATTTATGGATGTGATAATTGATGTTTAGGGGTTGCTTTCCTACCGCTGGCTTACATGGCTTGGTGCAATGAGGCGCTCGTTTTGACGATTGGACTTGACGGTTAATTTTGGATGGTAGTTTCTTTGATGTCAGTGTTATGATGGATCCGATTCCAGATTACGCACCAATCAATAAGCGATACCTGTAGCATCTTACTTTAGATCCTTTGATTGGTGCATGTTTTTCGGTTATGATGGATCAAGTTTCTACAATTAGGTGTTATGATGGACCCGAGTGCCTTCAATTCGGTGTCATAATGAATAGGAGATCTGTGTTTGTCTTTGCGGTGGCTGTTGATGTCTCTCATACTTGATCCGACACAGTAGTTGCTCACAGTAAATGTCTTTTAACATCTGAACTCCCATCAGTTCAGCCCGTACAGTTTTACTGGATTGATTTTCCTTGATCTGCCCATGTGGTTGCATTGATCGATTGTTGATGCCTTACTGTTACAGGGTTGTGCACAACGTGAAATTGACGTAATAAACTTAGTTGGTCCAAGTAATTCTGCCAGGCCCTACTATTTATACTGATTTTGATCTAATGGATCAAGGTTCTTTGATTTATTTTCCTTGTCTGTGGTTGTAGGTTGTCTTCGCTGACAGTGTAGGATCGATTGTGGATCTCACATGGAACATTCAGGCTATATTTCTTCCTCTCCCTCTTGTGGTTTCCAATTGCTGAAGTGATTAGTCGGGATTCATTTCCTGTGACTTCGCGTCTTTCTTCAGCGTGCTTCTTTGAATGTTCTTTCTTCAGTGTGCCTCTTTGAATGTGGGTATTATCATTGTTGTCTAGGCTTTGGTTTTCGGCCCTGGCCCTGGCTTGATGTTGGCTTAGCGTGGGATGCGATCATATGCTTGCTGTGATTCTGTTCCGGCATCATAAGATCTTAATTGATGTAGTTTGTTGCTCAAGTCCTTCGATTTATTCTGCCATTGGATTTTTTTTTATTGAGATTCTCGGATTTGGCTGCCGTGTTGGTCTTTTGTCTCGCTCTGGATAAAACCCTAGATGATGGCTAAGGCTGGATTGATCGTTGATACCTCTGATATTATGTCTCCTTTGTGACGACTAGTAACATTTAAATTGGCAAGAATTTGTTAAACTTTTGTTCTCAATTGTTGTGTTTATCTTGTTCACGTGATGAACTGCTCTCTTTTCGGAGAAGTTTCCACTTTCTTTCACTATGTTTGTTCCAGTTGGGACCAGGATTTTTGGTTCCATGTTCTATTTGTGGTTGTAGGTGCCCATTGCCAGCTTGGATATAGATTTATAACCAAGATGATCATGGCTTGTCCTGTATAGTTCCTCTTTCCCTTTGACTACCAGTTAGTGATTATTTATGACTTTTTGGAACTTAGACGAGGATTGTAGTTTTTCACCCTTAACTGTTATGTTACTTCGTCTTTGTCTTTTTGCTGTGCGATTCCTTGTCATAGGTTGAGAATACATACTGTGTTGCCAGACTGTTCCAGGAGGATTGCCATCAAGTAACTATTTTTATATTGCATAACTTTGGGTTGCCATCTAAGTCTAGGTTTTCCAGTATTCTGTTAGAATGATGTGATTCTCTGACAATTTCCAGATAAGTTTTTCTTCCACCACTTCCCTTTCTGTTCAATCGTTCCCCTATTGTTTCAGTATTTTCATCATCAAGCATTGTTTTCTGGATGGTCTATGGATATAATCGTGTATTCTTTATTGTGTCTCTTGTTGGAGAAATATGAAGATGGATAGAGAAGTTCGTGTTTTCCCTCTGTTGGTTTTGCTTGTTTGTTTGTCATTTTTTTCCCACTGTTATCTTGCACCTTTGGCTAGCTGATTAGTTGGAGATTTGATGAGGGGGATTAAAATGAGTCAGCCTTGACAGAAGTTGTTTTGTAAGTGTTCGTTTTTTGGCCATCTTTTACCTGTTTTTGGATCGCATGCCTTATTGTCGCTGGAGGGTCAGAATGGCTTTATTTGAAGAAATATGATGATCGAAAGAGAAGTATGTGGAGATGGAAACATGAGTTTAACGTATGTTCTATTGTTCATGTTATCTTCTGGAGCCTGAAGTTTCTGTACAGGTGTGACTAATGCATTTGGGTCTCTTTCTTTCCTCTTTGACTTCACTTTGATCAGTTGGTTCTTTAGTGGGTTCAAGGCTTGTGATGTTGGAGATGGCTTCTGTTGATGAGATTGATGAGTTTGTCCTCTTCCGATCCTCTACCTGTTTTTTTTAACAACCTCCAACCGTTCTCTGTTCTTGTATGGTTATGTTCTGGTGTAGGTTCTGCCACTATGAGATGGAGAATTGGTGCGTCTTGTGTTACTTATTTGAGGGAACTGCCATGTTTAAGCAAGCCTCTCTATTAATCAAGATGACTTTCCAGTATTGTTCTTCAGTGGTCTGGTATTCATGAATCTTTTGCATTGTGGAGGCATAATGACATGAAGTGGAAATGTGTGATTTTGCTAAATGCATGAACATGAGAAGAATTTTGGTTTTTCTGCTGAAATGCTAATTAGATTGTGGGAATAATGCTACATGTTGCTGATAGACGAGTAGAACTCTTCGAAGTGATTGCATAGGTAGTGATTGCAGTTCATATTGTCTCAAATACCTTGTCTGATTTTGTATTGCAGAATTTTGCTATTAATAAGTTTGCCCTTGTTCTTTTGCTAAGAGCCTAAGACATTGCTTTTGATCACAATTCAATTGGTCTCTCTATTCTATCATGTCCCCGGTTTGTTTCTTTAGGCTTTCGAAAAACTGTTTCAATTCTCTACTTTTTTCATCTTTTTCCGAATGTGTAGAAGGGTATATGCCAGTTCATCAAAAGATGAAAAACACTTTTTAACTCCGCCTGTGTTATATGCACTGCCGGTCCCCAGCCCGGGAAAGGAGGAGGGGAAAGTGCAGCATGTGGGGTGGGATTTTTCGTTGTCTTTTTTTTAAAGTTAGTTGGTCTGCTGGATGAAATAGTGGGGGAGAGTTATGGATTTTTTTTCCAAGTAGATCCCGTTATGTGGTGATGTGTAATTGCTTTGTTTTGGTGGCTTTGACTCATCTCTGTTCTATGATCTGGTGGCCAGTGGCAACCCTTAGTTTTTGTGTTTGAACTACTGCATTGTAGATTATAATGTGCGTGCGATCCTCATTGGCATCTCGAGTCCTGATTAGCTGTATTTTGGAGTTCGGTCCTTGGCTCTACTTGCAGGGTAACTAACTACATACAGGGCAAGATTATGTGCCCTCTGAACTGTTTCTCTTGAATCTTTACTTCAAAAGTTCTGGCAATGTGAATTGCATCTGAACTTGATTCAAGAAATCCAGTGAGGGCTTCTGCTTGTTTGATATGAAACTTATTGCTAGCTGAGTCTGAACAAATTCTTGCTTTAGTTAGCCCTTTCGATTTGATGTGTTCCAACTTCCAAGCAGTGGATTATTGCCAGTATTTCCGCCTGACGCTGGTTGATAGTAGTGATTTTGTACCAATCATGATGATATTGGTGAGACAATGCTGCGGAACCAAGCACCTATCGACAAGCATTCGTCTTTGTCTATGTAATTTGACTTCATGAAGTGGAGAATGGCTAAATTTTGGAGCAAGAGTGCCAATAAAACAAAATTTTCCTGGAAGGGAAAGAGTGTCAATATTTAAAGAACGGAGGGAATTGTTTTTAGCACTTTTGGCCACTCTGAAGTCGAGGCACTTATGTAAAGTCAATCTGTCAAGTTGGCATTCTGTTGCCTCACATGTAATCTGCATTATAATCTTTAGGGGTAGAATAGTCTTCTTTTTCAGGTGAATGATCAAAAGTGTTAAAAAAAATGATGAATGGTCAAAAGAATGAATGTTAATTATATAAAAAAAGGGCAAAAGTACATATTTATCAGTCCGCCTCTTCAGCAGATGCTGCACTGTTCCAAAGTCTTCATGATGCCATTCTCCGTCACATTTCTTCTCTGCTTCTCAAGTGTAATTTCCACACTCGCATGAGAACTAGTTATCCGACTGCTCCAACCTCCTCCTTACTCAAAGATGACGTCATATTGTTGTCGATCCCCTTCACCGACGGCGATCGACATTCATCCATAGTTCCACCAAATTCTTTTCAATTTCAACAAAACGAAGATTATAAAACAGTGTTTTATTAAGCATACTAATTTTACTACAGTAGAAAATCAACCGCTAAAATGACGACGTGAGGCATAAAAAGTAGTAGTTAATACGTGAGGGGGACTAAATAGAGAGACTCGGCGATGGGGGTAGGCAGAGAGGTTTCAAAAGTGCTAAAATTGAGTCAAAATCGAGAGGGGACGACGTTCATTACGGAGGGTAGGAGAGCGCACAACGGGGGTAGCTAAACAGCGATGGATAAATTTTTGTAGGTTCTGCAACAATGGCCAAGTTGTGATATCACAGGAATATTATGCAATGTTTAAAGCGTGTGGGAAGAAAAGAATGACAACAGGTAGACGGTGGAACTTGCACGCAAATTGGTTGTCGGAGACAAAGTCTAAAAGCGTTAAAAGCGGCGAATCATATAAGTTTCATGGTGATGGCAGAACGACAAAGCTTTTGCAGGAGATTAAAGTTGATAACATGTGTAATTTTGGCCACTTTTAAAGATATCACTCACCATTTTTATTATTCGTCCCGGCCAAATATGAATATTTCCCTTTATCATCTGTTCGAAACAAATCTGCACACTTTCCATTTTAAGAAAAAACTAACCTAACAAAAGTACTCTTAAAAAATTAAAAATTTACACCTACTCCCCCCCCCCGCCCGGGGGGGGGGGGG
>JAULKM010061651.1:0-12304 GCA_032355605.1 Rubia tinctorum | reverse complement strand
CCTGCGGGCTAGACGCTGCAATTCGTGCAACACAAGTGGGTTGGGCGAAATCCCCATTTGGTTAAAGATCCAATTTTTCGCAATCCAGAGTCTTCGCAAGGAGATTCATATCACACGTGGAGCAAGGTTTTGTAGGTGAGCTTGTCATCAACCATGGGGATTGAGGAAGAGACGCCAAAAAGGGACTTAGAAAAAGAAGAGGATAGAAAAAAGCAAGGAGGCGGTGACCACAAGAGGAAAGAGAAGGAGGCGGCTGCCAAATTTAAATTTAGGATTCAGGTTTAGGTCTTTGGATCAAAACTTACTCTGATACCATGATAGAATGATTTTCCATAAGTGAATTGTTATTAGGTGAAAGGTTTGAATAGACAATATTCAAATGAGTCTCACTATAACCTAGTCATTAATTTGAGTTATCCTAATCGGTTATCGACATGGAAAGCCAAGATGAGAAAAAAGAAGCAAAGTTAACCAAGACAATTTGTCAAGGCCTTCTGATCTAGCGGCGATTTTCATTGGGTTGGTCTAAGTGTCATATTCAATTGGTTCGAATTTATCTTTTTCTTAAATAAATTCTGAAAATTGGTGTTAAAACTTAATGAATAACTACATACACAAAGTCTAATTTTAGACAGTTTAATCGTTAAAAAAGTCATTTTAATAATTAATATAACTAATTGAGTGATTTGATGTTTATTTTCATTTATGGCAATGTGTTTTTCATTATTTTAAAAATATTGTAAAATGTATCCTGAAATATAAATTATTACAATATGGCCTTTAGAGGATTATAGAAATTAGATTTGTCATGATTGGTCATGTCGTCAGGCGGTCTAACAGGAGACCCTCCTTGCTAGATAAGTCTTGCATATCTTTTATGTTGTGCACATTACCTATTTTCCGCTACATACCCATTCTCATATCACTTAAATGCATATACTTGTTAGTTTCTGACCCAACTTGAATATTTGATACAAACTAAAATCATTGAACTATATCCAACTTGATTGTAACCCGATAGATAAATTGTCTAGATTCAATCCGACATGATCCACATCCAATCTAAAAGGCAATTTGACCCAATAATCTAAATCCAAACCTGACATGCACCCAACTCGTTATCAATCCAAACATGTAATCAACCTGACCCGTAATCAACCCAAAATTGATTTAACATGAGAAACAACCTACATAACCAGACCCTTAATCAATTTGAAACCTATTCAACCCGAGAAGTGACAGACATAACCCGACTCATAATCAACCTGAAACCTATTCAACCCGAGAAGTGACAGACATAACCTTACTCATAATCAACCTGAATCCAATTCAACTCGAGAAATAACCAACATAGTCTGACAGCTTTTTATATGTGTCACGTTCTGATTTATAGTTGATCTAACCCGTATCCTATAAAAATTCATTTAGAACATAACTCAATTTTTTATATTAATTAAGTTTAAATTAGAGTGATTTTACACATAAAATGGAAAACAAACTCATAAAAGCACACGAAACAGGTGTATAAAATACACCCAATAAACCTTCAATATAAATTTTTTTCAATTAAATATAAAAAATTTCATGGCCTTCTCACGATATCCTAGTTAAGCCCAAATTTCTTGCAACACGATCCAACTACTTTCAGACTTTCATTCTTGAACAATGTCTCATATCCTTCCTAAGAAGGTGAAATAAGTACATTTTCAGTGGAGCAAACTATCTCATTAAGAACATACCAAGAAAATCTAGTGGGAAAAACAAGATTAAGGGGGAAAGCATGTAATGTATCACTTCTGGTCTTAAACATACCATCTAATGAATTCCTGCACAAAAACACACCTTTATGCATATCAAATGATAAAAAACCTCATAAAATCACATAAAATAAATGTATAAAAATACACCTAAGGAGAAACGGTGGCGACCAAGTAGAGTATTTAGAAGCAACTAGCTGGAAGATAACTCTCGGAGAAGCCATTAATGGTTATATCTGATTGGTAAAGTTGCTAGAACACGAGTAGGCATTATTATTCATTTTGCCAGATGTAATTGTGGGTATAGACCATAGTCTCCATTATTTCTTGCTACATCTTCCATGCTTCATGGGTTTTCATCTTTTGTAAACCATTTTGGTTTGTTCTAAAATAATCACACATCATATCCATGTCCAATGTTGAAAACAGATGCCAACTTTCAACCTCGAAAGCATAGAAACATTTGAAGACAATGTAGGAAAAACATTAATGGTGGTTATAAACCTTTCAACCTAATGGTGGTTATAAACAGATGCCAACTTTCAACCTCAAAAGCATAGAAACATTTGTGTCTTGTGTTTATAAACCTTTATTCCGGGAACAACCATTCGCTCCATGACCCTTCAACCATCACCATGTCTGCAACAATTCATAAATATTTAAAAAAAAAACTATATTAAGAGTCAAAATATCATTTATAATTTATTTATAATTTAAATTAAAGGTATTTCAAATGTTCTACTCTCCATATGAGAATTTAGAATTGTATTACGTCCTTAATTTCCCCTACGATAAGGGTTAGAGCTGAAGTCCCCCCTTAGAAACGAAGGCCATGTTATTATTCTCCATTTGGGCCAGAGCCTATGCTATTATAGTTTGTTGGGTTGTAGCTCAATGGCCAATGGGTTGATCTCCAATTACCATTATCAGACATAGAATATATGGTAATTTTATTATGGTAAGACACTTATCCCTACACAGAAGGTGAATATTTATCCCAACATGATTGGAAGAACTCTCGGGGACCAACCCCTATAAATACCAAGGTATTCATCCATTCTATTCATTCAATTTGCAATACTCCCTCTGTCCCACCTCAAATTCCCTCAATTTACAGAAAGAGAAATTGAGGTGGTATTTTGGTACAGTGATTAAGTTAGAAAAATATGATAAAAAGTAGGTTTTGAAATGACAAAAAGTTGATGGGTAATAGTGACTGCTCACTGTTAATTAAAAAAATTACACACCAATACTAATATTCAATTTACCAAAAAAATCACTAATTCGTTACAGATCAAATTAAAAAAGCTACATTTTTTATCTAATGGCTTCTAAACCTCCAGTGCATCTTCTTCAGCCCTGAGAGATACACAAATATGAAAAAAAATAGAGCAAATTCTGAAATAAAAAATAACAAAACAAAAAACTCAACTTAAAAGCAAACGGAACAAGCAGAGCAAACACAGAGCAAAACCCCAACATAAAAGCTCAGAAAATATGAAACATGCTCAAATCGAAGCAATAATATTACCAATACCACAAATTCTTCAACATTTAAAAGGTTTTAAACATTAAAACAGCCTTCAAGCAATCAGATCTGAGAAACCATAACCAATTTCAGCATATAACAAAACCCAACTAAAAAATGAGTAAAAATCGTATTAAACGCAAGAGGGATGACCATTTAACCACATATTTTTTTTATAAACACGCTTAAAAACTTACGAATTCGAAGGCAAAGCCATGAAGCAGTTGCAGTAGATTCTAGAGCCACCGTTGTTCATTCGAGAGACTGCGACTACCTTGGGGTGAAAGCAAGGATTCAGAGACAACAAAAAATAGCACAGAAGATGAAAAGATTAAGCAGATTTGGAGAGGAGTATAGATTTGAAGAAAGATTCGAGAGGGGAGAGGGAGATGGAGAGGAAGAGAGAGCTCAGATTCGAGAGAAGTAAGGAAGAGAGAGAGAGAGAGGAAGAGAAAGAGAGAGAGGGAGAATGGTAAAATGAAGAGAGGCGGATGACTTTTGGGAAAATAGAGAGATGCCTAATCTTCTCAAACCCTAATTAACCAAACCAAGCCCATTGAAAGTTTGGCCAACTTAAGGGGCAAAAATGAAATTCTAGGTCAAGTCAGCTGGGTATAATTTGGCAAAATTTAGACTTTGCAATTTGAGTTGGAACACTCTTAAATAAAAAGTGTGCAGTTTGAGCTAGGACAGAGGGAGTACTCAGATCAAAGAATTTTGGTCTGACTTTGACATTAGAGCTTCTTCCCCAGCCACCACCGGGGAGTTATTTTGAAGATTCAGCGCATTACATATCAATTGTCACCCTGATGGGACCCGATTGTCAACATCTGAACACCTTGTTCAATGGTGCCCTTGAAGAGAAACATGCGTAAGAGCCACCAAGAGGCAGCTTCCAGCAAGGCTGACGGAGGAGTTCCGCTCTAGGAGAGAACATTTCCGCCACTAAGGGCTAAATTGCCAAAATCAACCGATCCTTCACCGATAACTGAATAACAGATAACAGTTACTCCATCACCCATGGATAATCCACCAGTTTATCTTTTGGCTATGACTACACCGCTGATTTATCTGATCACAACCAAAGGTGCTACTATACAAACAATAAAATTATGTGGAGAACCCAAAAATACGAGTACAACATCGTTTGTCACAGAAGAACAAGCCATCAGACATGAATTCATCCAGCATCACACGTCAGACTTTACTAGATCCATGGAGGAGCGTCGTAGTCCCGTGTCCACAACAAGACCAGCATTTACAGAGGGCATCACTTGCTCACAGCCAAACCCTAATGGAACACGATATGCTAACAAGGTAATACAAAGCTTTACACAGGTACCATCGCAGATGCAGGTAATCGTACCTACGCAGGTACCTTGGACGATGTAGGCACAACAATGGGTGCAGTGCATATCCAAGCGTCAGGATTACCACCACCACCACAAGTACAAGAGACGATAATACCACAGTTGTAGTTAGTCTCATTAATCATGCGACAGGTTGATGTGAACCATGGTGCAACCTCTTATCAGATGTAGAAGGCCGCCAATCAGTAAACTTTAAATAATCATTAGACCGCACCATAATCTCACTCATTGAGAAAAGTTCTTATACAACAATCGGGGATGGATCTGACCACGAGTCCAGCTATATAGCCTTTGGGTTGGGTGACAGTGCCCCGTCACACACCGCCAATGGGAACTCAAACACAGATGGGTTATGTCATGCTTATGAAAATAATACATGAACACCAGAGAAGCATATAGAACACAAAAATCTCAGTATCATTGATAAGGAGTTAGAGCATATGATCAAAAAGCACATACAACCCATTTCTTCACCATCTTACCAGTTATAACGGCAACCCCCTGGTATCTAATGAAGAAGCTCCCAGATAATGTTCCCACTTAGGACGGAGAGTCTTATCTAGGTTAGTTTCAAATGACCTAAAAATAGTCATGACATTCATCTCAATGTCAAATGCAAACAAGTGGGGTTATACTTCAGGGGAAAACTTTACATTGGTTTGAATTTTTACCAAAATGTCAACTCACCATTATCATACCTCCATAAAATTTGCTTACATGTTTTTATCAACTAAATAAATCTACCAAGACGGTGATGGATCTGGTGAAACTTTGACTGAAGCCCAATGAGTCAACCGCGACTTTCTGCAGGTGTTATACAGAGAAAATCCTAGATGTGATTGACAGAATAGACATCATCATCATCATCTCAAGATACATGAACAACAAGATCAACAAGAAGTTGATTAAGAAACAGATGGCCAATACTCCATCCACTGAACTGTAACTCCAAGCTATTGTAGAAAAATACGCCAAGGAGGAGGAAGCCACCAAGAGGAAGAGAGATAATGATGAGACCGGTCGAAGAGATCGATTAAATAAAAAAGGAAAGACTAAAATCTGCCCAAGCCTCGATTTGAGTCATACACTCCTTTGAATAGATCCAGGGCAAGTAACCCAGCCATCAAGATACATTTTTTCCTTCACTGATGCTCATGAACAAGTATTGTGTTACCAAAGAGAGGAAGATGACGTTATCAAAGTATTGTGATTACCAAAGAGATAGAGGGAACAACATGAACAAGTGCTATCAGATAAAGGCAGTGATTGAGAAAATCCACAATCAGGAAATGTTCTAGGAATACATTGAATCACCTCAATCCAAAAATGAATATTACCGAAAGAAAAAGGAACAAAGTTATAACGGCTAAAACCCAAGGAAAAAGATGAATGGCAAGACGGAAGAGAGAATCATCCATGACAGGTAGAGTGAGTGTAAAGGACATTTGTGGGTACACTCTCATCTCATCACTCACCGGGAGGTCGTAGTTATGAACCAAAAGTGAAACCATACCTAAAATTGCTATCTTCCCAGTGCAGATCGTTGCCGTGGAAAGCTCAATGTAGTGAGTGACAAAATCTTCCAGGAGGTCAGGACAAGCTCTACCTATGCAGATGGACCAAAGTATCCTGCAATCTCTCTTGGTGGAAGTGATGGCCTCCCTGTGACAACCAACTACCACAGTCAATAGCCTGGCTACGTATCTGAGTGTCGGATGCACTATGTCACTATTTTTTCTTTCCTTCCCCCCAGATAGCGGGTGATGGTAGCCCAAAACACATACAAATCATACCCTGCATCCGGCTGGTTGTAACCCTTCACATCCCACTGTAGCTTCCATTTGAATATTTCCGCCAACTGAGCATAAGACATGCCCTGCGAAACATCTCCCAAATGGAAATTAATTGATCTCCCCAACTGCCTGTTATTCTCCTTGGAAATAATAGACAAAAACTCTAGGGTGTACCTAGTGTACGTAGAGGCTGACACAATAGCAAACCCATTCATACCAATCCTACCTAGTAGGACCCTGAAAGGTTTGTAGAGTTCGGGACTTTTGAGAGTCTCTTCGTCAACAAACTTTGTTTCTTGAATAGGGTACCCTACTAGGTAGCCCACATTTCCTTCTGATCCCTGTAGAGGGAAGTCAACCCCATAAATAGTACACTAGATTCTCCCTTATGTCTACGAGCCATGATAATTGCACAAAAGTGTTGCACAAACATAGTAAGATTCTAGAAAAATTTTCCAATTACAAACACCACAAATACCCCCGAGCACAGAATAATATCAATTATAATATGCAACAAAATTTCCAAGAATAAAAACCCCACAGCACAAGAATTTCAAAACTTCCAATTCTTCGCCAGAATAAAAATTTGGGCAAGTACCTCTAGTGTCGAATGTGGTGAGATCTTTGCTCGATGAATGTGTGGAATGCCTCTAAGAAACGATCAAGAAACACGACATATCTACAGAGATCTTAAAATTCTTGCCTTGTACGCTCTGTAAAGATGTCATGTTTCTTGGATCGTTCTAGGAGGGATTCCACACATTCCTCGAGCAAAGATCTCACCACATTCGGCACTAGAGGTACTTGGCCGAATTTTTATTCTTCCGAAGAATTGGAAGTTTTGAAATTCTTATGGTGTGGGGTTTGAATTCTTGGAATTTTTGTTGGATATTATGGTTGATATTATTTTGTGCTCCGGGGTGTTTGTGGTGTTTTTGCTTGGAAAAATTTGCTGGAATCTGTCTGTGTTTGTGCTATACTTTTGTCAAATTATCAGGGCTCGTAGAAATAGGGAAGAATATAGTGTACCATTTATGGGGTTGAATTCCCTCTCTTGGGATCAAAAGGAAAGCTGGGGCTACCTAGTAATGCGCCCTATTCAAGAAACAAAGTTTGTGGATGAAGAGACTCCCAAAAGTCCCGAACTCTACAAACCTGCCAGGGTCCTACTAGGTAGGATTGGTATAAAGGAGTTTACTATTGTGTCAGCCCTTACATACACTAGGTACACCCTAGAGTTTTTGTCTTCTATTTCCAAGGAGAACAACAGACAGATGGGAGATCTATTAATTTCCATTTGGGAGATGTTCCGCGGGGCATGTCTTATGCTCGGTTGGCGGAAATTTTCAAATGGAAGCTACAGTAGGATGTGAAGGGTTACAATGAGCCGGGTGCAGGGTATGACCACTAGCTGGGGGAGAGGAAAGAAAAAAACGATGATATAGTGCATCCGACTCTCAGATATGTAACTAGGCTGTTCATTGTGGTAGTTGGTTGTCACAAGGAGGCCATCACTTCCACCGAGAGAGATTGCAGGATACTTTGGTCCATCTGCACAGTTAAAGCTTGTCCCGACTTCCAGGAAGATTTTATCACTCACTGCATTGAGCTTTCCATGGCACCGACCCGCACTTGGAAGATAGCAATTGGAGGTATGGTTTCACTTCTGGTTCATTACTACGACCTCCCGGTGAGTGATGAGATGAAGGCGTACCCAAAAATGCCCTTTACACTCACTCTACCTATCATGGATAAGGCGAAGGTTATATCGGTGCAGTATGGCACTATCTTCTGGATTTACAAGGGCAAGAAGTTCATGAGATTCCCCAGCGTTCGAGGACTACTCTGAACAAGAAATGCAAACTTCAACACCTTATTATCGAGCCAAATGCAGATTCATAGGTGGTTTTAGGCGATCACTACCCAGGAGAGGAGGATGACACTGAGGAGGAGGATAAGCAGGAGTAGGTCTCGGTGTATCCCACACAGTTTGTGGCCATTGAGCAGCAGGTTGTCCCACCACAGCCAGCATTCCCACAGGTGTTGTCGCCACCAATTTTTGGGCATCCGCCACCACCTACTTTCAGACAGGTATTTGAAGGACCACCCCTCAACAGGGGCCATTTATTATTCATTAGGAGTCGTATCATTCTGCAGGGCATGGCGCTAGCAGCTATCACATACACAACCTCTTCTCCCATTATGACGATTTTTCATAGTCCAGCCATGGGCCTCCACCTGGCCCGAGCTTTGAGCCTCCAGGCACAGTGTATCAGGTCATTCCCCACATGAGAGTCAATCTTGGAATCATCTGAAGTATGGCCCTTTCCGGGAGCATGAGTCCTCAGGCTTCCAGTCAGCATTTTAATATCCAATGTGGACTCATTAGTTGTATGGACCAGACTGGGAGCAATCTTTATGGAACTCCATCTTCGGGATCAGGCATGCCGTTCACAGGCTTGGCATGCAGTTTGATCATCATGAGAGGTACACAACGGACAGATTTGATAGGGTTGACGATCAGCTGCTTTACTTACGCAAGATATGAGACACTTGCGGGATGACATCAAGGAGATCAGTGACAGGTTGCGTACATCAGACATCGGGGAAGGCTATTACCAACTAGATATGAGCGGGTAGGATACGAGGCCAGACACCGAAGGCGACATTGAACATTTCTAGGTGTTTCCAACTTTTCCCCTGGTTATATGAATTGAGAACAATGCATTACTAAGTGTGGGGGAGGAGTTGGAACACCTCTATGGTAACATATCCTTTGTTAGTGACCTAGTTTATGATTACTGTTTGTTGGGATGATCGTTTTGATGACCGTGTTTTTCCTTGTTTTAGTATTTCCCCCATTTGGTTGTTGAACTTTCTAGTTGTTTGTTGTTTTTAGGTGTGGGGGCACCTTTTGGTAGCTATATTTGGGGGTGTGTTTAAGAACTTTGGTGTTATAATTTTTTCTTTTTTCTCTATCTTTCGTAGTATGAATCCCAACTAATTGGCATGTTTTTCTACACAAAAAACATGAAAAGAATACCCGGCTAAGTTGGAAACCCAAAAGGGTTACTTAGGAAAAAAGTGGGAAGTAAAGTCTGGATAGGTTGAAAGGCCTAGCTAAAAATGAGAGGCTAGGCCCGGCTAGGTTGGAAAACCGAGGAAAAAATGAGAGGCCGGGTGGAAAAATGTGAGATGGTGAGCTCAACACGTGTGAATGCTAGGATGAAACTCGAAAGGACTCCTATGCAAAATGAGAGAAATTGAGAGAAATTTGAAATGGAACTTCTACATCTTTTGGCCATCTTTGGAGGTTTCTTCATCAATATCACTTGGATTATCTTCGGCGGTTTCTTTGGAAGTAAGCTAGTTCAACACTTATCTTTCATGCTTACCTATTTCTTCAAAATATTTTGGGATGGTTAGGTTACTTTAGCAACTTCAGGGAGTGTGAGAGTTGTGAGATTCTTACTTCTTTGGGAGAACTAGGGTAGTTTGGGAATAAGTTGAATGTATTGGCCAACTTCTCTTTGCATGCTACATTTCACTTAGATATTTTCTCGTTTTTGTTTTCTCGAGGACAAGTAAAAGTTTAAGGGTAGAGGGATTGACGTGCACAATTATGCATTCATTAGCCGATGTATTTAACACATTTATTATCATCTTTTGTTTGGTTGATTGCCAGTTTGGGGTTTTCATCTAAATCCCGCATTTTATAGACTTAATTGAGACTAATGGACACTTTGTATTTACGGGTGCCTAGATCTTTCTCTTTGATCTCATTAGTAGGTTGCTCGTGAGTGCCTTTTTCATTTTCTTTTGTAGAAGGCCATCCGCGAGTGTGTTGGGGTAGATATTTGAAGGTCATCAGTGAGTGTGGTGGTAGATATTTGAAGGCCACAGACTTCTAATCATGGTAGTAGATGGAATTGGGACCAAGAAAGACGGATTCGAAGTTCAAGAAGGCCAAAGAAGAAATGGAAGGATCCTTGTTTGAGGTTACACGGAGTAATGGGAAAAATCCGAGAAGAATCAGCACTTGAGGGTATCACCATTATATTTTTCTTCTCGAGCGTTATAAAATTAACTCAAGAACTCCCAAACCGGACGAACGGTTCACCCGTAGCAGAGCAAAAAAGTTAGTCAAGCGAACCAGCCACAGCCGGTGAGGACCGCACAAGCCTGGCACGAGCTAAAATATAGCATAGCCCACACCAAGCGTCACAGCCCATGTCACGGGGCCTTGGCATGGCCTGTATCACCTATCATAGGCCGTGACAACATTTGGCGCGAGCGATCACCTTTTCACTCCAAAAATGGGCTAAGTGTGGGAGTGGGACGTTCCATTTTACACGGCCTGCACTGTTTCAAGTCACAAATTCCAAGACAAACCCACGGGGTGTGAAGAATGACGTAGGGTACATCTAGGTACTGAGCAAAACAAAGTTCCAGCCGATGGGTGCGCCAAACGACACATGGCAAGGATCAGAAGGAGCAAAACAAAGACCCAGCTGGTGGCCTTGCTGGATGACACGGGACGTGCCAAAACAAACTAGTGGATGGTGTCCTACGCCGGCACAAGCCCTCTTGGCCGGCACGGGCCGTGGCACGAGGCACCCCTTGCGTCAGTGGCGGCTGCTAGGGTTTTTGGTCACTTTTTGGCCTATTTTTAAGCCCAATTCCCTACTACTATATATGGACCTTTGTCTATCGCGATTTAAGTTTATGCTCTTTTTTTTTATCTTAGTAGGTGGCTAGAGAGAGAAAACACTCTCACTTCTCTCTAGGTTCTTTTCTTTTCATCTTTTTATTTTTCTTTTACTTAAAGGTGGTGAATCCAATGAAATACTTGGGTTCAATGCTTAGGGAGTAGAGATCTAACTTGGGTAACATATTTGTATTCATATGTTGATGTTTATTTTTTGAGATTTCTAGATATACGTATTTATATGTGTTTTTTTATTATTATGTTGATTTGTTCTTAATATTCTTGTGAATAGCATGATTGGCACACTTTGTTGGCACACAATCGAGTCTACTTTCATCTTGGTGCACTATTTCTACTCTCCGATTAAGGAAACCTAGATGCGGTCGGGGTGACGATATTCTGGAACTGGGCGTGTGCATGAAGGTTACCATTGTTAATCATCACAATCGACCATACATCTAGTTAGCTGACCAAAGAGGTCCAAAGGTTTGCAAGTAGAGATAGAGTGGGTAGAAAATTAGGATTATTTTATTAATCCTAGAGCCATTGATAAGATGGCTGCTTCCTTTGCCTTCGTAGGCCTAGGGGTAGTTTGTTCGTGGTGTTCCATTTGGGAATTAATTACACGGGGGAGAATCAGACATGCGTAATAAGTCATAGCCGTTGTTGCACTCCCCTAGCTGCGGAGGCGAGACTAATGGAAGATTTTATACGCGTACCTCTATGTGACAGATAGGGGGATGTTTTGACCATTGTCCGCACCACTTGACACAAACACTAGAATATGGTTTAGTTCTTGTGTTTGATGAAATCGATGATCGAAATAACATTGACCATGTTAAACAAATATTCCCCGAGTGTTAGTTCCGTTGATTGCATGCTTCTAGTTGATAATTGCCCCCCCAAAAATGAGTATATTCATGGGAGGTCATCGCCGTACCTCTCAAAGATGCTATTTTAAGCCTTTTTTGGTTACTAAATACAACTAAGTAGATAGTATGGCAAGTCGGGATCGTTCACAGGGACGAGGGATATTCTCAAGTGTTTGCTCATAAAATGGTAAATAGTACGCTAGATATATAGATAAGCATATATATAAAAGCACATAAAAGGGGGGGGGTTGGGTTTGGTTTTTTTCTAAGTAAAAA
>JAULKM010061641.1:0-12304 GCA_032355605.1 Rubia tinctorum | reverse complement strand
CTTGCCAACTATCTACTTAGTTGTATTTAGTACGCATATTGGGCTTAAAAATAGTATCTTTGAGAGGTACGGCGATGACCTCCCAGAACCCATTCAACACAGTATACGGTGGGAATGCCCTAAGGATCTTACATACCACTGTTGAATCCTATTCCCTAATACTCTCTATCACATCCTCTTTTTGGATTTGGCCCATGACTATACCTTCAATCTGAATAGGTTTATAGAATTTTACCTCAGTCTGAACTTTTTGGTCGAACAGGGAGGACTATGGCAGGACCTCCTCATCCTCCTTTCTGTCCCCTCACAACACCTTGGCACTAGGGTTTCCCTCCGACATCGGTGGTGGAACATTGTTGCCCTCCTTCCGTATTTATTTCCCTCTGCTCACTGTTGTTGGTGTCAATAATATCCCATCGTCGAGGACCTCAACTGCATCGTCGAATTGGACTCCACTTTCTGGTATTTCCTGGTTTTCCAGTTTCTCCAATACTGTCTCCATACCCTTCACCTGCGACTGTTACTTTACCACCGAGAAATCCAGAGGTTGTAATTTACTTGGGGTTTTTTGGGATCCATATATGATTCTCTTTGCTGTCAACTTCTTTTTTCCAGTAGATTTACCCATTTCTGGGGGCAGATATCAGTCTGATATCACCAAATCTGATGGTAAAAGGTTGAAGAAAGGGATACACATAGTGAAGGTGAAATCGCCCTTTCAATCAGGGATTCAAAGTATTTCCTGAATAAGTGACTTACTGTTAAAAGCAAGGTTGGTTGAAAGTACTTTAATGCCAAAAAAGACCCCATCCTACAATCAAAGTATTGGGTTTGACTCGTAAAATTCTAACTTTGGCCGAGGGAGAGTCAAATTGATGAGCGGCTGTGGTCATACCTAGATCTATTCAAATCTGACTTTTAGTCAAAATGAACAAAGAATGGCTAGCTCAAATCAACCACAATCCATCTGAAATCCAAGTAAGTCTACTTCAAAGAATCAAGAGAATATTATGAAAGCGGCTGATTGCTACTTGGGAAAGATTTAAGACAGGGATTCAATTGTATCATGTATTTACCAAGTACTTGATTGGAAAAAAATTGTATTTAAAAAAAGAAGCTTGGAAATCTCACCGTGGATGGATATTTGTAATATCTTGAGCTAACTATGAGAGGAGTAGGTATGGGAGAGGATGATGCATTTGTGAAGAACAAGTTTATAAAAGGACTATGGGGAAATATCTAAATACCAATTAACCTTCAATATAATGTATGAATGAGTGACTTATAGGTGAGAGCAAGGTTGTTTGAAAGAACCTTGAGGCTCAAAAAGACACAATCCTACAACTTTAACAATCAAAGTATAGGGTTTGACCTTTGAAATTCTAACTTTGGCCAAGGAAGAGTCAAATTGATAAGCGGCACTGGTCCTACCCAAACCTATTCAAATCCAACTTCTAGTCTAAATAAACAAAGAATGTCTACCTCAAATCAACAATGATCCATTCAAAATCCAAGTAAGTCTAATTCAAAGAATCAAGAGAATATTAATTGAGCAGGTAATTGCTAATTGGGATAGATTTAAGACTGGGCTTCACTTGATTCATGTTTTTAGCACGTACTTGATTGAAAACAAATCGTACTAAAAAAAGAAGCATAGAATTCGCACCTTGGGTGGATATTTATAATATCTTGAGCTAACTATGAGCGGAGTAGTTATGGGAGAGGATGATGCATTTGTGAAGAATCTATTTATAAAAGGACTAAGGGAAAATCTCTAAATACCTATTAATTTTCAACATAATGTATGAATGATTGACTTACTGGTGAAAGTAAGGTTGGTTGAAAGTACCCTACTGCAGAAAAAGACCCCATCCTACAACTTTAATAATCACAGTATAGGGTTTGACTCGTGAAATTCAAACTTTGGCTTAGGAAAAATAGAATTGATGAGCAACTGTGGTCCTACCAAGATGTATTCAAATCCGAATTTTAGTCAAAAATGAACAATGAATGGCTACCTCAAATCAACCACAATCTATCTGAAATCCAAGTAAGTCTACCTCAAAGAATCAAGAGAATATTATGGAAGGTGCAGATTGCTACATCATTTGTATTATGTTTTTACCACGTACTTGATGGGCTTTGTTTGTATTATCAAGTTCCAACCACGTGCTTGATGGAATAACACTCATAAGTAAGAAAGCATGCAATTAGAAACAAGGAAATCACACCATGGATGAATTTATGCAATATGTCGAACGAAGCATGAGAGAAGGGTTGGTATTCGACAGAATTATGCATTTATGAAGAACTTGTATCTAAAAATACTTATGGAGAATGTCAAAATAATGATTAAGGTTAAATATAATCTATCAATGAGTGACTTATTGGTTAAAGCAAGGTTATTTGAAAGTACTTTAAAGCCAAAAAAGAACACATCCTATGATTTTAACAAACAAAGGTCTTAGTTTGAATCGGGATATTCTAACTTTGGCTGAGTAAGAGGGAAAGTGATGGGCAACTTTGGTCCTTTTCAGACGTATCCAAATTCAACATTCAATCTTAATGAACATAGAATGGCTGCCACAAATCAACCACAATGTGTTCGAAATCCAAAAAAGTGTACTTCAAAGAATCTAGAGCATATGATGGAAAAGACTACCTGCTACTTGGGAAATATTTAAGAATGAGCTTCATTTGTATCATGTTCCAACCACGTACCTGATGAAAAAGCACTCGTAATTAAGCAACATGAAGCAAGGAAATTGGACCATGGGTGAATATTTACAATATCTTCGACTAACATGAGAAGGGTAGGTATGCGAGAGGATGATGATTTTTTTGAAGAACATGTGTATCGAAGGAGTAAAGGAAAATCTTTAAATACCGATTAAATTTCAACATATTATTTCAATAAGGAATTTATTGGTAAAAGCAAGGTTTTTTTTAATGTGTCTTTAGGCATAAAAATCCCATCCTACAACTTTATCATCATTCAAAGGCCTAGGTTTTTGACATGGCATCTTCTAATTTCGGCCGAGTAAGAGGGACACTGATGGGAAGATTTGGTCCTATACACAAGTGTTCAAATTCTATGTTTAGTTTTAATGAATGAAGAATGGAATCCTTAAATCAACAAAAATAAATGTGAAATCCATTCAAATAAACAAGATCACCCGCTGGAAGATACTAATTTCTACTTTGGAAAGAATTAAGACCAGGCTTTGTTTGAATTATTAATTTCCAACCACGTGCTTGATGTAATAAAACTTGTACATAAGCAAGCATGCAATAAGAAGCAAGGAAATCACACCATGGATGAATATACGCAATATGTAGAATGATCCATGAGAGAAAGGTTGGTATTCGAGCGGATTATGCATTTCTAAAGAACTTGTATATCAAATGACTAATGGAGAATATCCATATAACGATTAAGGTTAAACAAAAATTATCAATGAGTAACTTATTCGTTAAAGCAAGGTTTGCTGAAAGTACCTTAAAGCCAAAAAAGAACCCATCCTATAGCTTTAACTATCAAAGGTCTTGGTTTCAATCGGGATATTCTATCTTCGGCTGAGAAAGAAGGAAAGTGATGGGCAGGTTTGGTCCTTTTCAAACGTATTCAAATTCAACATTCAGTCTTAATGAGCATAGAATGGCTGTCACAAATCAACCAAATTATATTTGAAATCCAAATAAGTGTACTTCAAAGAATCTTGAGCATATGATGGAAGGGACAAACTGCTACTTGGGAAAGATTGAAGAGTGAGCTTTATTTGTATTATGATCCAACAATGTACTTGATTATAAAAACCTCGTACTTAAGACTTGTGAAGCAAGGAAATCGCACCGTTGGTGAATGTTTACATTGTCTGGATTTAACTATGAGAATGGTAGGTATGGCAGAGGATGATGCATTTGTGAAAAACCTGTTTATCGAAGGACTAACGGAGAATCATCAAATACTGATTTAGTTCAACACAATGTTCTAAATATGAAAATAATGGTCAAATCAAGGTTTGTTAAACGTACCTTCAGGCATAAAAGACCCCATCCGACAACTTTATCAATCAAAGGCCTATGTTTGACTTGGGATCTTCTAATATCGGCCGAATAAGAGGGACAATGATGAGAAGCTTTGGTACTACCTAGAATTATTCAAATCTTACTTTTACTTGTAATGAACGAAGAATGGAAACCTCAAATCAACAAAAGTAAATGTGAAATCCAATTAAGTGTAGTTAAAAAAATATCTAAAGCACCTGCTGGAAGAGCCTTATTGCTACTTTCCCTACTTGGGAAAGAATTAAGAACGGGTTTAGTTTTTGTCATGTTCCAACCATGTGGTTGATTGAATAACACTTGTACGTAAGCAACAAGAAATATGAAGAAAGGAAATTGCACCATGGATAAATATTTGCAATATCTCAAACTAACCATGAGAGAAAGGTGTGTATGCGAGAGGATAATGCATTTCTGAAAAACTTTTATATCAAAGGACTGGCGAAGAATGACAAAATACTGGATAAGATTAAATATAATATATCAATGAGCGACTTATTGGTTAAAGAAAGGTTGGTTGAAAGTTCCTTCAAGCAGAAAACACCCATCCCACATCTTCTACAATCAAAGTTTCTCGTTTGATACAGGGTTTCTTACATCAGCGGAGTAAGAGGGAAGGTGACTGGTAGCTTTGGTCCTTTTAATGAACCTAGAATGGCTGCCAGAATTCAACCACAATACATCTAAAATCCAAGTAAATGTACTTAAATGAATCTAGAGCATATGATGGAAGAGACAAACTTCTACTTGGGAAATATTAAAGAGTGAGCTTCGTTTGTATAATGCTCCAACCATGTACTTGATTAAAAAACACTAGTACTTAAGCAACATGAATCAAGGAAATCACACCATTGGTGAATGTATGCAATATCTGGATCTAACCATGAGAAGAGTAGGTATGCGTGAGGATGATGCATTTGTGAAGAACTTGTTTATCGAAGGACTTACGAAGAAGCTTTAAATACCAATTAAGTTTCAA
Organism: Rubia tinctorum; assembly: GCA_032355605.1. NCBI lineage: Eukaryota > Viridiplantae > Streptophyta > Magnoliopsida > Gentianales > Rubiaceae > Rubia > Rubia tinctorum. The sequence goes on along the minus strand of JAULKM010061641.1, from coordinate 7,260 downwards.
CATAATGTTTCAATGAGGGACTTATTGGTGAAACAAAGGTTTGTTGAATGTACCTTTAGGCATAAAATACCCCATCCTACAACTTTATTATTCAAAGTCCTATGTTTGACATGGGATCTTCTAATTTCAGCCAAGTAAGACGGACAATGATGGGATGCTTTGGTCCTACCCTGAAGTATTCAAATCCTACTTTTAGTTATAATGAAATAAGAATGTTAACCTCAAATAAATAAAAATAAATGTGAAATCCAGGTTACTGTAATTCAAAGAATCAAGAAAACCTGCTGGAACGACTAATTGCTAACTGGGAAAGAATTAAGATCGGGCTTCATTTGTATCATGTTCCAACCACGAACATTATGGAATAACACTCGTAAGTAATAAATAATGCAATAAGAAGCAAGGAAATCACACCATGGATGAAAATTCGTAATACATCGAATGAACCATGAGAGAAGATTTGGTATGCGAGAGGATAATGCATTTTTGAATATCTTGTATATCAAAGGACCAATCAAGAATGTCCAAATACCGATAAAGGTTAAACTTAATGTATTAGTGAGTGACTTATTGGTTAAATTAAGGTTGGTTGAGACTTCCTTCAAGCCAAAAGAGAACCCACCCTATAGCTTAAACTAGTCAAAGGTCTTGGTTTGAATCGGGATATTCTAACTTTGGCTGAGTGATAAGGAAAGTGATGGTCAATTTTTTTCCTTTTCAGACGTATCAAAATTCAACATTCATTGTTAATAAACAAATAATGGCTACCACAAATCAACCACAATGCATTCGAAATCGAAAAACGTGCACTTCAAAGAATCTAGATCATATGATGATGAGACAAATACTACTTGGGAAATATTGAAGAATGAGCTTCGTTTGTATCATATTCCAATCACGTACTTGATGGAAAAACACTCTTACTTAAGCAACATGAAGCAAAGAAATCGCACCGTGGGTGAATATTTACAATGTTTTGGACTAACCATGAGAATGGTAGGTATGCGAGAGGATGATGCATTTGTGAAGAACATGTTGATCGAAGGACTAAAGGAGAATCTTCAAATACCAATTAAGTTTCAACATAATGTTTGAATAAGGAACTTATTGGTGAAAGCAAGGTCAGTTGAATGTACCTTTAGGCATAAAAGACCCCATGTATTCAAATCCTACATTTTGTTGTAATGAACGAAGAATGGCAACCTAAAAAAAGTGAAATCAAAGTAAGTGTAGTTCAAATAAATAAGAGCACCTGCTGTAAGATATTAATTGCTACTTGGGAAAGAATTAAGACCGGGCTTTGTTTGTATTATCAACTTCCAGAGCCATGTGCTTAATGGAATAACACTTGTACGTAAGCAAGCATGCAATAAGAAGCCATAAAATCATACCATGGATGTATATACGCAATATGTCGAACGAACCCTGAGAGAAGGGTTGGTATTCGAGAGGATTATTCATTTCTAAAGAACTTGTATATCAAAGGACAAATGGAGAATGTCCAAATAAAGATTAAGGTTAAACATATCAATGAGTGACTTATTGGTTAAAACATGGTTTGTGGAAAGTACCTTAAAGCCAAAAAAGAACCCATCATATAGCTTTAACTGTCAAAGGTCTTGGTTTGAATCGGGATATTCTAACTTCGGCTGCGTAAGAGGGAAAGTGATAGGCAGCTTTAGTCCTTTTGGGATGTATTCAAATTCGACATTCAATCTTAATGAACATAAAATGGCCGCCACAAATCAACTAAAATATATTCGAAATCCAAAATGAGTGTACTTCAAAGAATCTAGAGTATATGATGGAAGAGACAAACTGCTACTTGGGAAAGATTGAAGAGTGAGTTTTGTTTGTATCATGTTTCAACCACGTACTTGATTAAAAAATCCTCATACCTAAGCAAAATGAAGCATGTAAATTTCATCGTTTGCAAATGTTTACATTATCTGGATTTAACCATGAGAATGGTAGGCATACGAGAGGATGATGCATTTGTGATGAAATTAATGGTCAATTCAAGGTTTGTTAAATGTACCTTTAGGCATAAAATACCTCATCCTACAACTTTATCAATCAAAGGCCTATGTTTGACATGAGATCTTCTAATATCGGCCGAGTAAGAGGGACAATGATGGGAAGCTTTGTTCCTACCTAGGAGTAATTAAATCTTACTTTTAGTTGTAATGAATGAAGAATGGAAATCTCAAACCAACAAAAATAAATGTGAAATCCAAGTAAGTGTAGATAAAAGAATAAAAAACACCTGCTGGAATAAACTAATTGCTACATGGGAAAGAATTAAGATCGGGCTTTGTTTGTATCATATTCCAACCACGTACATGATGGAATAAAACAAGTATGTAAGAAAGCAAACAATAAGAAGCAAGGAAACCACACCATGGATGAATATTTGCAATATCTCAAACTAACCATGAGAGAATCGTTGGTATGTGAGAGAATAATGCATTTCCGAAAAACTTGTATATCAAAGGACTAATGGAGAATGTCAAAATACCGATTAAGGTTAAACATAATGTATCAATGAGTAACTTATTTATATGGGCAAGGTTGGTTAAAAGTATCTTAAAGCCAAAAAAGAACCAAGTGATGGTAAACTCTGGTCCTTTTCAGACATATTCAAATTTGACATTCAGTCTTAATGAACATAGAATGACTGCCACAAATCAACCACAATATATGCTAAATCCAAGTAAGTGTACTTCAAAGAATCTAGAGCATATGATGGAAGAGACTAACTGCTGCTTGGGAAATATTGAAGACTCAACTTCGTTTGTATCATGTTCCAAACACGTACTTGAAGGAAAAGTATTCCTGCCTAAGAACCATGATGCATGGAAATTGCACCGTGGATGAATATTTAAATTATCGGGAACTAACCATGAGAAGGGTAGATATGCGAAGTACTAAAAGAAAATATTTAAACACCAATTAAGTTTCAACATAATGTTTCAATAAGGGAATTATTGGAGAAAACAAGGTTTGTGAATGTACCTTTAGGCATAAAAGACCCCATCCTACAACTTTATCATTCAAGGGCCTAGGTTTGACATAGGATCTTCTAATTTCGGCCGAGTAAGAGGGACAATGATGGGACACTTTGGTTCTACACAGAAGTATTCAAATCCTAATTTTAGTTGTAGTGAACAAATAATGGCAACCTCAAATCAACAGAAATAAATGTGAAATTCTAGTAAGTCTAGTTAAAATAATCAAGAGCACTTGCTAGAATAGACTAATTGCTACTTGGGAAAGAATTAAGACCGGGCTTTGTTTGTATCATATTCCAACCACGTACTTGATTGAATAAAGCAAGTACATAAGAAAAAAAAAAGCAAGGAAACCACACCATGGATGAATATTCGCAATATCTCAAACTAACCATGAGAGAATGGTTGGTATGCGAGAGGATAATGCATTTCCCAAAAACATGTATATCAAAATACTAATGGAGAATGTCAAAATACCGATTAAGGTTAAACATAATGTATGAGTGAGTGACTTATTTGTTTGGGCGAAATACACCATCACTATGTATTCATCTTTTCAACCAAAACTCCTTCTTCTTTTTTTGCTTAGATCTCTAGTACTTTTCCTATGGGGTGTTCTAAATGAAAGAAAAGGGTTAAGGCAATCAAAGAAGCTCTTAGCCAGCTTTCTTTGGATAAAAAAGAGAGGCATTTAACTGAAGCAAAGAATGCAACATCAATCTCAAATGATAAAGTGGGGATCAAGGAAGCAAATGCTCATGTGAAAGGCAAGGCAGCAATGAATCTGTTGGCAGTAGCATTCCTTTATTTGTTGGTCCATCAAATGACCAAGTTCATGGGATATCTATGGCTCATATTTCATATCTAACTTCAGAAAGTTTGATGCATACTCCATCCTTAACTCCTAGTCAATCTCATGTACCTGCCAGGGATTTAACAAAAGGATCAAATGATACTTCAAGTTCTTTTTTGAAGAAACCAGTAGCTAGTACTAGTGCTGATCTTCATCAACCGGAGTTAAAACAAGATGCAATCTCATCTCCAAAACCAGTGTCTGTTTGGACATATGTATTCAAAGATAGATCAGAGGGAATGAAGTACTATCCACCAGATGAGATGGCTGGAGTTCATATAGGCTGAATCTCCAAAGCATGTGTAGAAAACAGTTGAAAAACTTAGGATAGCACTGTCATCTGCAAAGTAAGGAAATCGCACCGTGGGTGAATATTAATATTATCGGGAACTAACCATGAGAAAGGTAGATATACGAGAGGATGATGCATATGTGAAGAACCCATTTATCGATGGACTAAAGGAAAATATTTAAACACAAATTAAGTTTCAGCATAACATTTCAATGAGGGAATTATTTGAGAAAGCAAGGTTTGTGAATGTACCTTTAGGCATAAAATACCCCATCCTACAACTTTATCATTCAAAGGCCTAGATTTGACCTGAGATCTTCTAATTTTGGCCGACTAAGAGGAACAATGATGGGATGCTTTGGTCCTACCCAGAAGTATTCAAATCCTGATTTTAGTTGTAGTGAACAAATAATGTTAACCTCAAATTAACAAAAATAAATGTGAAAACCTAGTAAGTGGAGTTAAAATAATCAAGAGCACCTGCTGGAATAGACTAATTGCTAGTTGGGAAAGAATTAAAAACGGGCTTTGTTTGTATCATATTCCAACCATGTACTTGATGGTATAAAACAACTACGTAAGCAAGAAAACAATAAGAAGCAAGGAAACAACACCATGGATGAATATTCACAATATCTCAAACTAACCATGAGAGAATGGTTGGTATGCGAGAGAATAATGAATTTCCGAAAAACTTGTATATCAAAGGACTAATGGAGAATGTCAAAATACCGATAAAGGTTAAATATAATGTATCAGTGAGTGACTTATTTATTTGGGCAAGGCTGGTTAAAAGTTCCTTAAAGCCAAAAAAGAACCAAGTGATGGTAAACTCTGGTCTTTTTCAGACATATTCAAATTTGACATTAAGTCTTAATGAACATAGAATGACTGCCACAAATAAACCACAATATATCCGAAATCCAAGTAAGTGCACTTCAAAGAATCTAGAGCATATGAGGGATGAGATTAACTGCTGCTTGGGAAATATTGAAAACTCAGCTTCATTTGTATCATGTTCCAACAACGTACTTGATGGAAAAGAATTCCTAATTAAGAACCATGAAAAAAGGAAATCACAATGTGGGTGAATATTTATATTATTAGGAACTAACCATGAGAAAGGTAGATATGCGAGAGGATGATGCATTTGTGAAGAACCCGTATATCAAATTACTAAAGGAAAATATTTTAACACCAATTAGGTTTCATCATAAAGTATCAATGAGGGAATTATTGGTGAAAGCAAGGTTTGTGAATGTACCTTTAGGTATAAAAGACCCCATCCTACAACTTTATCATTCAAAGGCCTAGACATGGGTTCTTCTAATTTCGGCCGAGTAAGAGGGACAATGATGGGAAGCTTTGGTATTACACAGAAGTATTCAAATCCTAATTTTAGTTGTAGTGAATGTATAATGGAAACCTTAAATCAACAAAAATAAATGTGAAATTCTGGTAAGTGTAGTTAAAATAATCAAGAGCACCTGCTGGAATAGACTAATTGCTAGTTGGGAAAGAATTAAGATCGGGATTTGTTTGTATCATATTCCAAACACGTACTTGATGTAATAAAACAAGTACGTAAGAAAGAAAACAATAAGAAGAAAGGAAACCCTACCATGGATGAATATTTGCAAAATCTCAAACTAACCATGAGAGAATGGTTGGTATGCGAGAGGATAATGCATTTCCGAAAAACTTGTATATCAAAGGACTAATGGAGAATATCCAAATACCAATTAAGGTTGAACATAATGTATCAGTAAGTGACTTATTTGTTTGGGCAAGGTTGGTTGAAAGAACCTTAAAGCCAAAAAGAACCCATCATATAGCTTTTGCAATCAAAGGTCTTGGTTTGAATCCAGATATTCTAACTTCAGCCGAGTTAGAGGGAAAGTGATGGGAAACTATGGTCCTTTTCAGAAGTATTCAAATTTGACATTCAGTCTTAAGGAACATAGAATGACTGCCACAAATCAACCAAAATATATCCGAAATCCAAGTAAGTGTACTTCCAAGAATCTAGAACATATGATGGAAGAAACTAACTGCTACTTGGGAAATATTGAAGACTCAGCTTCGTTTGTATCATGTTCCAAACACGTACTTGAAGGAAAAGCATTCCTACTTAAGAACCATGAAGCAAGGAAATCGCACAATGGGAGAATATTTACATTATCGGGAACTAACCATGAGAAAGGTAGATATACGGGAGGATGATGCATTTGTGAAGAACTCGTTTATCGAAGGACTAAAGGAAAATATTTAAACACCAATTAAGTTTCAAAATAACGCTTCAATAAGGGAATTATTGGAGAAAGAAAAGTTTGTGAATGTATCTTTAGGCATAAAAGACCCCATCCTTAAACATTATCATTCAAAGGCCTAGGTTTGAAATGGGATCTTCTAATTTCGGCCGAGTAAGAGGGACAATGATGGGAAGCTTTGGTCCTACCCAAAAGTATTCAAATCCTAATTTTAGTTGTAGTGAACAAATAATGGCAACCTCAAATCAACAAAAATAAATGTGAAATCATAGTAAGTGTAGTTAAAATACTCAAGAGCACCTGCTGGAATAGACTAATTGCTACTTGGGAAAGAATTAAGAGCAGGCTTTGTTTGTATCATATTGCAACCACGTACTTGGTGGAATAAAATAGGTAGGTAAGTAAGCAAACAATAAGAAGCAAGGAAACCACACCATGGATGAATATTTACAATATCTAAAACTAACTATGAGAGAATGGTTGTTATGCGAGAATATAGTGCACTTCTAAAAAACTTGTATATCAAAGGACTAATGGAGAATGTCCAAATACCAATTAAGGTTAAACATAATGTATCACTGAGTGACTTATTTGTTTGGGCAAAGTTTTTTAAAAGTACCTTAAAGCCAATAAATAATCCATCCTATATCTTTAACAATCAAAGGTCTTGGTTCGAATCCGGATATTCTAACTTTGGCTGAGTTAGAGGGAAAGTGATGGGAAACTGTGGTCATTTTCAGACGTATTCAAATTTGACATTCAGTCTTAATGAACATAGAATGACTGCCACAAATCAACCACAATATATCTGAAATCCAAGTAAGTGTACTTCAA
>JAULKM010061622.1:0-12305 GCA_032355605.1 Rubia tinctorum | reverse complement strand
TTATTGCACTCTCCTAGATGCGGAGGTGAGGCTGATGGAAGGTTTAATACGAACACCCCTATGTGACAGATAGGGAGAAGTTTTGACAATTATCCGTACTACGTGATACAAACACTAGAATAGGGTTTAGTTCTTATATTTGATGAAATTGATGATCAAATGGCATTAATCATATTACACAAATATTCCTCAGTGTTAGTTTATATTGTTAATTCTTGTGATCATTTCCTTACTAGTAGTTGTTTGTACAAATCCACACCCCCCAATGACTGTTTTTCCAACACTATTTATTCCTAACATATGGTTGGATTGACGACCCTATTATGGTTCTGTTTAATTAATTATTATATTCCTAACATCTCTCTGGACGACCCCTGTACTTTCCACTATCTACCATTCTTGGTAGTGTAGTAGTAGGAATGAGAGCAACATACAAATCTCTATCTTTGATCCCTAACAGTCTAATCTCATGTTTTTAACAACGCTCGGGAGGGGGCGGGTAAAATTTTGGTGCCATTTCCGGGGATGTTAGTTTAATGGTCTAGTAGTTAACTTGCATAAAGTGTTAGTTGAGTAGTTAGTGTTGGTCTTTTGTTTGTTTGCTATTTTCCGAAACAGGTATTGCTTGAGTTCTTGGTGCAAACCAAAGCCCCTTGCACTACGATTCCAAAATTTGTGTGTTTTCTTTGTTTATGTTTTTATTTGAAAATAAAATGTGGGAATAAAGTACTCAACGGATGAAACTTTGTAGGGTGTGTCATTATGATCATCCTACGGAGTGTTGCCGATGGTTGAGCGACTATGGGAGAAAAGAGGCTTAACGAGTGAGATTTTGTAGGATATGTCATTGCGACCACCCTACGGAGTCTTGCTCTTGGATGAGCGAAAATAAGAGAGAGGTAGGAGATGTTTCTTCCCAAGGCCAATGGGATCGAGATTGGTACCCATACCACGATTCTCCAAATTCAAGGTTTAGTGTTAACTCGAATTCGTGGTATGGAAATGCATCGGGAAACCAATACTTTGGGTTTAATAGATGGCATTCACCAACTTATACTTTGCCCTAAAACCAATCCTTGGGATTAGTTCCCAAATCGGATTATGGAGAAATTTTACAAGCTATAGCTAATGTGACTAAGAGTAGTGAGTTACTCCAATCACAATTGCATAGCGACATTAGACATTTGGGAACTCAACTTTTCTCAAGCATTGAAAAAGTTGAGGGGCAAGTGAGTGATTTGATTGAAAGGGTGAGCAAACTAGAAACTCATTATTCTGAAAATGAACCATCCCTAGTTGAAGTTGAGATTTTGGTAGATGAATCCAAAGGGGATGAGGAGTGGTTTGTTGAGAATAAATAAGTTGAGGAAGGGGTGATTATACTTAATTCATCATATTACATATTTTCACCTCAACCTCCACCTATAGAACCAACTCCACATTTTCAAAACCCTTAGAGGAAACCATAGAAAAGCTAATTGAATATGCTAAACTTTCGAACCACCTATTTCCTCTAAGGTTGACTCCTCCCTACTATATCTTCCTCTTGGAAGATTGTTACCCCCACCTCTCCATTTTTTGTTGCCTGTGGTGATGGGATACAAACCCGCACCATATGGATAACATTAGGGTTATACCGACGACCTTAAATCTATGGTACTTCTTAGGAGGCAACCCAAGCTTTAAAAAATCAGATTAGTTTATTTTTCTTTATATTAAAAAAAGAGTTTCTCACGTTTTCCTCTCATTCTTACCCCAAACCATTAGACACCCCTACACTCCACCACCTAAACCACCACCAAATACAAAAACTAGGACCGCACACTAGTTTTTTTTTGTATGGATGTTGATTGACACTTATTTAGCGTGGATTTTAGTGGCTTGTTTTGAGTTGCATGTTGGGGTAGATTTGATGATATTGAGGTGGGAACAATGCATTGGGAAGTTGTGATTGCCTATCATTTTGTTTACCTCCCTTCTTTTCATATCATGTTTCTTATTTAAGGAATGTGTGTGTTGTAAGTGTAGGGGAGGAAAGGTGTCCCATTGTATTGTGTTGTAAATGTTTAGTATTTTTGGTGTGTTTTCCCTATTTTTAGTTTTTTGTTTGTTTTGGAACACTATTACACTTGTTGTGCATGTTTGTTTTGTAGGAAACATGTGGTTTTTGGAGGAAACTAGCAAACGGGAAGTCCAACTCATGGACCATATAGACGTACATGGTTTGTGATGCTCAAAATGGTGTCCAAGAAGGAGAACCAAATCCCAAATTCATGGGGCGTGTAGACGTACATGACCCATGAAGCTCACTTACCTTCTGACATCCCAATCACCATTTCTTCCCTACCACCACCAAAAACCACCCAAACCCACTTACCCTCAAAACCCTTGAAACACACATATCGAAACCTAAGAGGTAACTCTCCATTGTGATTCAATTCTTTATTCGATTTGTGATGTATGATAATGGCTGTGATTGAACTTGCTTGATTAGAGGTTAGAGGTAGTTTATTGGGGTGATGGTAGTATGTTCATTAAAGTCATGATTGTGCCACCAAGGGTAGATTTTAGTGTTCATTTTTTTTCATTGTGAGTGCTCTCCTTTTTCCTTCCCTTGGCATATATTCTATGATTGTGTATATGCATTGAGGATAATGCAAGCTTTAAGTGTGGGGGAGGGGATTAGATAACACTTATGATTCTTGGTTGTTTCTATGTAGCTAATAGCTAAGTTGGAAACCCGAAAGGCCAACTCAGGTAAAAATGGGAAGAAAGCTCAGATAGGTCGAAAGACCTAGTTAAAAATGAGAGGCTAGGTCCGGTTAGGTTGGAAAACCTAGGTAAAAATGAGAGGTTGTGCGAAAAAATGTGAAATTGTGAGCTCAACATGTGTGAATGCTAGGATGATAACCCGAGAGGGCTCCTAGGCAAAATGAGAGAAAACAAAAACTAAGTTTAGGATCCTTCAGCATTATCCTTGATTGTATCTAAGTTGAGAATCTCGATGTTATCCTTCATTACAACCAAGTTGAGGATATTGTGGATTATCCTTGGTGGTTTTTTTGCCAACAACTCTTGGATTGCTTTTGGCGGACTATTCGGGGAAGTAAGCTAGTTCAACACTTATCTTTTGCACTTACCTTTTTCTTCACAATGCTTTGGGTGGTTAGGTTACTTAAGTATCTTCGGGGAGTGTGAGAGTTGTGAGATTCTTACTTCTTTGGGGGGAACTAGGGTAGATTGGGAATAAGTCGAATGTATTGGCTAACTTCTCTTTGCATGCTACATTTCACTTAGATCTTTTCTCATTTTTGTTTACTCGAGGACGAGTAAAGGTTTAGGTGTAGGAGGGATTGATGTGTACCTTTATGCATGCATTAGCCAATGCATTTGACACATTTATTATCATCTTTATTTTGGTTGATTGCTAGTTTTAGTTAGGTTTACACGACAAAGGGTTTAGACGACCATTATTGATTTTCTTGTCTAAATCCCGAGGTTTGTAGACTTAATTGAATCTAATGAACACTTTGTACTCACAAACACCTAGATTTTACTTTGTGATCTTATTAGTAGGTTGCTTGTCAGTACTTTTTCATTATCTTTTTGTAGAAGGCCATCTGCGAGGGTGGTAGTAGATATTTGAAGGTCATTCGCAAGGATGGTAGAAGATATCGAAGGCTATCCACAAGGATGGTAGTAGATTAAAGACCAAAGACTCTAAAGTGTGGAAGTAGATGGAATTGAAGCCAATAAATACGGATTCAAAGTTCAAGAAGGCTAAGACCGAAAGACAAGAAGCGGCCAAATCAAAGTCCGAAAGTTGCACGGAGTTCTGGAACAATCCGAGAAGAACCGGCCCTTGAGAGTTGCAGAATTGGATTCATCTTCTTGAGCGCTATAAAATTGACTACACAAACTCTCAAATCATACCAACGGTTCATCTGTAGCGGAGCAAACAAATCAGCCGGTTGAACCAGCCAAGCCGACACGAGGGGTAGACCTAGAATGGCTCGTGCCAAGCAACACGGGCCATGCCAGAGGCACCCAACATGGACCGTTATGCCCAGCACAAGTCATTTTGGCTGACAGGTCCAGTTTCGGCCATTTCAGCCATTTCGGCCATTTCAGCCGTTCCATAGCCCCTTGGCACGAACTGTTTGGTGCAAAACATCCAGTGATGCCCCGATATTTTTTAGGCTAAGTACGGACACAGAACATGCCAATTTACACGGTTTGTGTCATTTCAAATCCAAAATACAAAGACCAGCCAATGTCTCATGCCAACTGACTTAAGAAGCATGATTCAGTAGTTCAAAACGAAGCACCAGCCGACGGCCCACACCAAAGGATACGGGGCACACGATTCAAAAGTTCAAAATGAAGAACCGGTCGATGGCCTACGCCAAGATACACATCTCGTGTTAGCACGAGGCTAACTGGTTGGTATGGCCCATACTAAGACACACGGTCCGTATCAGCACGAGGTAACTGGTTAGCGCGGCCCGCGTGTCACGGGTCACCCTCTCAAGGAGTTAACCGTGCAACCTAGCCGTGCGGCCTAGCCGTGCTAGAGTGTCATAACTACCACCTAGTTTCCACGAACGTCGCACTCATCTTGGTTTCTCCTAGCACACCAAGCCTTTAGAGGGGCGTGGACGAGGACACAGTGGAAATACACGAGTTTAAAATGGGAGCAAGGCTTCACAACAAGAAAGAAATACAAGGCCCGACAACTGGGGAATAAATGCTCATTTTAAATATATTGCAAAAAGGTAACCAGATGTGGGTAGCTCAGTACTCCACATATATGGTGTATGGAAGTAATTACATGTGCTAGGTACAAGAACAATAGGGAGGAAAACCAAAATAAGGGAACGTAGGCCTGGACCTCTAAGAACTAACTAAGTTAACCTAATAGCTAACTATTACAAGCAAAAGAGAAAACTTATAGGACAAGAAGCTCGGGACATGTCTTCTTGGGCTGTGACTCAACACTCAGTGTGCTGGTCTGGCGGGCGACTGGGCGCTGCGCGCACGGGCGTTGGGCACGAATGACTCAGGCGTTGTGCACAATGCATCGTGGGTACAGAGGGGGATATCACGGGCAGTGAGTGGTTAGGCGGGCAATAGTGGATACTGCAAAGTCGTGTGCATTGCGGTTTATGATGACTAGTTCGCAGGCACGCGTTAAGCGATATGGAACCTCAGCACGGTTGTGGCATCCGTGCAGGCATGGGGTTGCGTTAGGGTTGGGTGATAAGCTCAATCCCGCAACATTCTCCCCACTCAATTCTCTTCCCCGAATCCATCAATTCTCTATGGTGCTTCGCTACTCAATCTTTTCTCGTACACTTCTGCCTTAAGAAAGGGGTTGATTCATTTGCTAGTAGTGGTGTACTTTGATGTAGCAGTGGTCCTCGGCTTCTCTTCAGTTCCATTTTGACCTGGCTTGATTTTATAGCACCCACTCATTGATCGATGACCCAAGGAATGTCCAACTCTGGATGTTGTCCGGTACGCATCATCATCCATTCACATTTCTGCCTCATGCCTTGCGGAACAACAAGGGGTTGCTAATGTGAATGATGACTCGTCTTTCCCCGTCGAGGTCTACAAGATTTAGCTTGTTTTAATGAATTAAAACGAGAAGTTTTATGGGGCACGCCAGCCGGAAAATACATCTTTGGGTTCCAGATCTTCTTGGCAACCGATGAATGCTTCTTATTCTCCTTGCTCAACAAGTCTTCAGCTCCCGCAGTCGGGGAGCAACCCACAACATGATCAATATTTATACTTGCTTCAAAAAGCTCCTCGAATCCATCGGGCAAACCCATTGCTAGTCCTCATAATGTCTTAAGCACACGATAAGCTGCAAAGCCAAGATTTAATCCCTGTGTGATCTCTTTGCAGTCATTTTAATCGTGCACAGATTGGTGCCTAAGACGTAAAGGTAGTTTCCATGTGGGTATATGAAAATCTGTGCATCTCTCAGAAAATCTGTGTCGAGGACTAAAACCAAAGTCATCCATTTTAACGACATGGAATACACTGTGGCTGCAATGATTCCATGACCGAGCATCGCCTCGCAACACTTAGTACCAGTTGGGCTTCACTATTAACATCATTCATCCTGCCCATAGTTTTCTCGACCGTGAGCCCCAATTTTGATGCCTCTGATTCAGAGACATACACATGACTAGCTCCCGTATCGACCATCGCTCAGATGGGTTGTCCATTCACGCGCAAGTACATATACATCAAAGCTCCATTATTTTGTTGCACTGGCTGAACACGGACAATCTCAGGTTTGTCAAGTTTAGGTGCGTCCTTCTCCACTCTGCTTGACTGAGCCGCAGCTCTCTTTGCTCACACTGTAGCAACCACTTGGTTGATCTCAAGCTCCGTTAATGGATTCATCTGCCCTGGCTCTATTAATCCCACCATTGGATTACACTGCATATTCAATGCCCCTAGGGAGCATGGTTCTTCCGCTTCGGGCCTAGACTCTTCAACCGACTGCACCTAAACCATCTCGCTCAGTGCCTCCCTGATTTGTCTCGAGTCCTCGAGCAACATAACAGTTATTCTATACTATGTTGGACAATTAACAAGGATATGATTCACTTAGCACGTCCCGTACATAAGCTGCACCTTTCCATTTTTTGTCCTCCCCACCTTGGTTTGGACCCGACTGAACTACACTTGCACTAGGGCTTCCCCCATTCCCTCCCGAACCTGAATTGGGCTTGTAGCTATCTCCGCCGCTCGGATTGGGTCTAAAGTTACTCCCCATCTTGAGAGAACTAGCACCTATACCATTTCCCACCTTGGCAACAGTAGATCCATCCACCTCCCTATTAACTCTTTGCGATCATCCGCACCTATAGTCACCAAGACTTTCAACGAATGCCACCACTGAGTTATAGCCAGTGCAGCGAGCTCTCCTTAGATCGATTCTAGCCCACTACTTCAATCCCTAGTTGAAGTCATAGAGTTTGTACTCCTCCGGATGGTCAGGCAAGTTGAGCATAAAAGCCTAGAAACCCGACACGTATTCCCTTATACTACCGATTTGCGTCAGGGTCCTGAGTCTCAACAACGCTTGTTCCTTCACGGGGGGCATGAATTGTTGCTTCACCTTGAGCTTCAAGTCCTCCTATGTGTTGATGAATAAGTGACCAACTTTTATCTCCACGTCCTGGGATAGCCACCTCACGATTGCGCAACTCTCCAAGTACATTGTGGCAACAATGATGTTCTCAGCTTCCGAATTCATTTTAGTCACCTTAAAGTATTGTTACATCTCGTACAAGAAGTTATCAAGCTCTCGCGCATCACGTGCCCCGCCATATTTCTTAGGCTCAGGGACTTTATTTCTATATACAACACACACATCACCGCCACCGCCCCCACCTTGGGACAAATTGGCCACAGATTGCATCAGTATGTGCACGTCTCCGCCAAGCAGCTCGATGATGCCTCTTATCTCAGCAACATCGGACTTACAAGATGTCAAGGCTTTCCTCAGTTCAGCGATCTTCTCATCCTGACGTGCAGCTTTGCGTTGGCCATCTCGATGTCTTTACTGATAATAGCAACATCTGTTTCCGTCTGATCCACACGGTCAGTTAGGCTCCCGGACCCTTGTGCCTCACCAAAAAGAACTCTCTCAATGTTCTCCAACTTATCGGTCTTCTTCGACATAGTGACGGCCTCTTTCACTATGCGCTCAAGGATTGCTTGAGCTGTGATACCAATTGTCATGGGTCACCCTCTCGAGGAGTTAATTGTGTACCTAGATGTGCTAGAGTGTCAAGACTACCGCCTAGTTTTCATGCACGTCGCACTCAACTTGGTTGCTCCTTTCACACCAAGCCTTTAGAGGGGTGTGGACAAGTGCGCAGTGGAAATACACGTGTTTAAAATGGGAGCAAAGATTCATAACAAGCAAAAAGAAAGCAATATAAGGCCCGAAAACTGGGGAGCATATGCTCATTTTCAATATATTTCAAAAAGGTAACCGGATGTGGGTAGCTAGTACTCCACATATATGGTGTACAGAAGTAACTATATTTTTTCTAAGTACAACAACAAAAGGGATGAAAACCAAAATAAGGGCACGCAAGCCTGGACCTCAAAGAACTAACTAAGTTGAGCTAATAGCTAACTATTACAAGCAAAAGAGAAGACTTCTGGGACAAGGAGCTTGGGACATGTCTTCTCGAGCCGTGACTCAACACTTAGTGTGTTGCCCTGACGAGCGACCGGGCACTACGGGCATGGGCGTTGGGCACGAATAACTTGGGCATTGTCCACAGTGTGTCATGGGCACATAGAGGGATATCACGAACCTTGAGCGGTTAGGTGGGCGGCACTGGATGACCCAAAGGCGTGTGCATTACAGTTTAGGGAAACCGGTTCGTAGGCACGTATTGAGCGACGTGTGACGCGCATGGGGTTGTGTTGAGGTTGGATGATAAGCCTGACCCCGTAACACCGCGTCAACACGAGGCTAACCCACTCGAAGACTCACGACCCATGTCAGCACGAGGCTAACCCGTGTCAGCACAGACCGTGCCAGGACACACAACCTGTTTCAGCATGAGGCTAACCTGTGTTAGCACGAACCATGCTAGGACACACAACCCGTGTCAGCACGAGGCTAGCTGGTTGGCACAACCCGTGCCATTTTGCACCCTCGACCCGTTTGCGGTTGCTAGGGTTTTTTTCCTATTTTGGGCCTTTTTCCAGGCCCAATTCCCTACTTCTATATATAGGAGCCGTTAGTCTTCTAGGGTTAACTAAGTAGGCATAATGTAGATTTCTCTCTCTCTTGATAGGTAGAAGGAAGAGGAGAGGTTTCTCTCTCCTGGAGTACTCCTTCTCTTTTCTTTCTCCTATTTTCCTAGATCCATGGCATTTAACTCAATATTTACCATGGATCTATTTCTTAGGGAGTGGGGATCTTACTTGGGGATCATATTTGTATTCATGTTTTTATGTTTATTTTGTGAGATTTCATAGATCGACCTATTTTATGTGCTTTTGTATTATTATGTTGGTTTGTTCTCAATATTCTTGTGAATTGCATGAATGTCACACTTAGTTAACACACACCAAGTCTACTTTCATGTTATCGCACTATTGCTTACCCCCCGGGAAGGAAACCTAGATGCACTTGGAACGATAGTCCGAAACCGTGTGAGTGTGTGTATGTAGGTTCCCGTTGTTAATTATTACAATCGAGCATGCTCTAGTTAGTCAACTATTCGGTTCGAAAGGTTGTGGGTAGAGATAGCCAAAATAGAAAACTAGGATTACCTTTGTAATCCTAGAGCCATAAAAAAAATGCCTACTTCCTTTGATTTTCTAGGTCCAGGGGTTGTGCGTTCGTAGTGTTCCGCTCGGGACTTAATCACATGCGGGAGAATCAAACCTGCATAATGAGCAAGATCAACCCAATAAGCCTCCAACACGCTCTAATGAAATTTGTAATGGGCAAGGTTAAACCATACTGCAAGTGATAGCAATACACATTGAGAAATCTAGACGGGGGTCTCTACACCATATCACCAGTGCAAGGAATCCTAATCTCACAACTAGTCGGAAATGGATAATTCTCCCTTAACACAACCGCATCGATTAAAGTAAGTACACCATTACAACTACCACCCCCTCCCACTATACTTCAATATTGTAGGCACAAGAAGCACAAAACGTGTTCACCTTAACCCACTTCCAGTTAATTGGAAACACCACGGTAAATTAAATGCTCTGTTTAAGCAGATACTCAAAGCAATATTTTTGAAATGACCGTTAAAACCACAACGGTTGCTAGCACTTATATCGGCCCTTTAATATTTCAAAATTCATCCCTAATTCTTTGGTCCACTATCAACTACTGCCAAGAATACATGATTAAAATTCGTGTCACACCTTTCCATGTACCTCTACACAAGAAGTCGCTTCTCACTTCGCAACCAACTTTTTATCACAATCTAAAGTACCATTACTCTCGCTTTATTAACCCAATTCATATATGTCATTTACTTACTTTGACAAAAACATATACTCACTTAGCTCACCAAGATTCCTTGGCTGGGGGGGTTATGTTATATACTTCCCCAGGCGAGGAAAGTCCACCAGCACCTTGCATAAGTGGAACAGATCGCTGAACACAAGTAACGATTCGCTGAGTTTAAGCGGCACCCCATTTTGGGAAGAGAGAGAATCAACCACAACAAACACCCTGACTAGACCGTGATTCAAAAACAGGGAGCACATAACGTGGGTCACGATCACATGATTCACCGGCTATAAATCAAGATGAGAAGTGATGAAGAAGGTAAGAAAATATTAGCAGAAGTATACACATAATTAGACCTTGACTATGATGTCGAAGCTTAGTCTCGGAGGCTTCCCTAGGACTTTGTTTGTAGGCGTTCAAAAGTAATCAAGCAACATGTGCTGATTCAGGAGATTATGCTGACTCATAAGGGATTCCCTCACATTACCTGTCAATCCAACAAATCCAAGGAGATGTCCAATCAAAGGTTTGGATGGATCAATCTATACCATGGCTTTGAGATATTTGGCATTGATATTTTCCCCGTGCTTCACATTAACTTTCTCTGTATCCCTGATCATTCTAGTCAAATATTTTCCAGCAATTTGATTAAGCATGTCCCTTGTTAGGTTAAACAGACGGATCCACATACAAATCTTTGTGACCTGCAAACTAGCTAAAGGAAAATTTTATTCGTATCTCCTAAGATATAAAAGGCCACCGTCCACTGTGTATGGATCGTTGTTTAGGATGACCAACATTTCAACCTCTGTCTCTAAGCCAATTACAATGAAGTTATGACTATGAACAGTCCATGGTCTCGGGACCCAAGTGTTGCTAAAAATAATGTAAGAACCTATTATTTGAGAAATGGTAATCATCAATCCAAAATACCAGTAGCCTAAAATTGAGGTTTGAATAGTGAAATAGACGATGGTCCTGAGAAATTCTCAACCTGCCACTTCTTCTAGAGACACCTCCAAAAACTTTACAAATGGATGAACATAATGCACTGGATCATCTGCATAACTTAATCTATTTTCATATCCCAAATTTCCCACATGCATGTCTTATGAAGAACCATCAGGATCTGAATCAGGCATAAAGCCGTTGAAAACATTCATTTTAGGTTTAAACAAAGAGCACTTTTTTTTTGAAGAATTTTGAAAGGTAGGAAGAAAAAGAGAAACCCTTTTTTTTGAAGAAGCTTTCATAGTTGTGATAAACTAGAAAGTCTTGTTTTGTTTAGCTTAGTCATCCCCAATTTATAAACTTGGATGCACCAGTACTGGTTAAGTTGAAAGTTGAAAACCTCCCCACCAAATTGTGTCATTGTTCTATGAAGAGACTGGCTATGTGAGGAAATTCCAAAGGTTTTGAATTCCTTTCTTCAAATACACGTGCCAAAATTCTGCATGAGAATGTCTTGGGTTGTGTTACAGTGATTACTGGTGATCTTGTTTAATGTACTACCCAAAATAAAATCACTTGTTCTCTTCCTCCTTCTTTGTCCATTTTTTTGATTCACCAAAAAACCAAACTTAGAATTTATTTTTGCCATTTCTAACCCGGCCAGGAGTAAATATAGCCCCTGAGACTCTTTACTCATTCTGGTTGAACATAAATTAACTCCTTGTACCTTAAACCTCTTCCAGTGATATAAATTTTTAATCCTTTTTTCACTTATTGGAATCACTTCCAAACGACAAGAACTAAAGAGTTCTTTACCGGGAATCAACAAATCGATACTTGAAAGCAACACCGCCTCTATGCCACGCTGTATGTAGAAGGCAAAATGAAGTGATAGATCCATCTTGTTAAATTATGAAGCCCACTATGAGTTGAAAACCTGGAGCCCACCCGAGAATTTAGACTAATTCCTACACGGTTCTTTAATTGAATCGAACTTTTTCCCGGCCGGGAAAACACTCTCCCTGAGTTGCCCTCCCAACTGACAACGCTGGGCTGGGTTAATGCACTAAACAAAACTCCACTTTTCTTTGAGGAGGGATTTGTTCCACCAAAACAAAGTTACTTTTAGAAAAGAAATCAAACCTGTCGCTTACTCCTGTTCTTCTTCCTTTGAGCATGTGCAATGTGAGTTTCTTTGTGGTTTCTTACTGGAAAGAAACCACAAAGTCCCACAACGGGGCTTTATTTGTGGTTTAATTTAAAAGAAACCGAGGGACATTTTACATGGAACAACCATCTGGCTACAAGGATCCTATCCATCCCG
>JAULKM010061621.1:0-28296 GCA_032355605.1 Rubia tinctorum | reverse complement strand
TCATTTTTGAAATTAATTTCAATTTTTAAAATTTATTTCATGAATCATAATTAAACAAAAGAAACACACATATATTTTTTTAAATGTAATTTTAATTTTTATAAATATCCAAAATTTAATTTCAATTTTTTAACAAAAATCAGAATTTTTAATCTGAAACATTCAAAAAAAATCAGATTTTTTTCTAATTTTTTTCCAGATTTTATAAATAATAATAATAAATTATTCAATTGGGACACGTGGCCGCACGAGGGCGCACCACGTGTCCATGCAGAATCCAAAATGGGCAGGGCCATGCGGCCTTTGCACCAAAATCAGAAATGGGCAGAAAAGGAGCGGTTCTTCTTATGGAACCTGGGCCCGCAGTTGGGAGCAATTCCAACCACTCTCAGCCCCCCTATTGTGGGGATAATTGTCTCCATTTGATTCCAATTTTTAATTCAACCCACTCTCAAACCCCCACTGAACATGCTCTTGGGAATGAAAGAAGAAATTGTCCCACGACTCGTATTAGAGCATGTGTAATAGGGGTTTTTTAATTTTAATAAATCACTGTCAAAATTAAAAATACATACAGTAATAGTTTTTAGAGCGATTTCTTATTAAGAAATCACCCCATAATTTCTTGTATGGAAATCGTTAAAAAACTATAGGGGCTCAACTTTTCCCCTTTTTCTGTGCGTCCATTAGATGCTGGAGCCGCTCACATGCGGTATTTTTTGTCCATAATAGAGGCACGTGACAGCCATCCATTGATCCCACGTGTCCCACTCATTGCTTAGCTTTTTTTGTTTTAATTTGGGGACAAATGACACCTTTTGATTTGTCCACGTGTCCACCCCCCACCCCCCTTATTTTTTTACAATTGGGAATTTTTTAAATTTGTAAAATTTATTTAAAAATTTGAATAATATTTTTAAAATCTGCAATTTTTTAAAAAAATCCAAAATTGTTTTATTCACAAAATATTTAATATATATTTTTTAGAAAAAATGATATTAAATTTCAAAAATGAAAATGTATCATTAAATGCGAAAATTTAAATTTTACGCTCAACTTATTTTGGGTGGACAAATTAAATTACATGTTAATGGTAAAATTAATGAGTAGGATAGATAAAATTAAGCGGGGTCTATGAATTGTATAAAGTAGTTTCTAACCATAGTAGAGGAAAAAAGGGATTTCTTAAATGGTTTCTTAAAGTGAGGTGGATAAGAGAGAATGAAAAAATAAATTTAATTGGTAAGAAACTGGTATCGGTTTTCACCATTAAACATGGTCTTATACTTCTATTTCTCAGCTCCACCTGTAATTTAATTTAAGAAATTGTGAGAAATTTCTTTATGTAGGGGTGGGGGACCAATAATATAGGGTGTTGTTATATCACGGCTTGTAGTTTACTAGTTACACCGTAATACATACACATACATGTATTATTATTTTTGTTTAATGTATTTTTAGGAGTGGGGGGTTTTATTGATTTTTAGGGAGAAATTTGAATCATTTCTCCCTCACTCCGTTTCACCATTGCTGCCTTCTCTGCACATTATTTCGCCGACCACCACCACCCGCCGCCGACCACCACCACCATCCACCTTCGCCGACCACCTAGCCAGAAAAGTTAGTTTAAAAAAAATTAAATTCAAATTTTTAGATGGAAAATTTATCCTGCAATGTATGAAAGTTGATCTTTAAGAATCTTAAGAATGTTGCCGGAATAGTTGTTTTGTTTTAGTTTTCGCGATTTTTAAAGATGGGGAGGGGGTGGGTGGCTGAAATGGAGGGGAGAGGGGTGACCAGTAGAGGGCTGAAATGGCAGGGAGGACTGAGGACGCCGTAGGGCTGAGGACGGCGGCCGACCTGGAGGAGGGTAGATTTTGGAAAATAGGTTTTTTTGGTTTATGTAACTAAACATTAATGTGGGAAATAATTTTCTTATTAAAATAAGGGAAATTAAATTTTGGGAATCTGGTAAATAAATTTTGTGACTAAAGATTAAAATCTAGAAATAATTTTTTAAATTAAATAGAATGATTTGAAAATATTGCTTGGATTAAATTGAAAAATAAAAATAGTATTGAAATATAAAAAATTATAAGAATCTATAAGCAAACATAATATTATAAAAGTAAAGTTCAAACTTAAAATAATATTATGAAAATAAAATTTGAAGAAAATAATTTAGAATAAAATTTGATGATAATCCCATTTTATTATAATTTACTTTTTAAATAACATAAATAAATAATTCTTTGTATAGAAAATATTAAATATTTTATTAGGAATTTGTTCTTTATGTTATCACAAAGTCTTGTTTTAGTCAGCCTAACCTTTAGGCCAGGGACTAGTGTACGATTATAAGAACTTTCATTACATTTAGAAATCTATTGTGCAATTATAGAAATAGTATATATGACAAAATATATCATAATTTGTCATTTTTTTCTCCTCCTCTCCTGATCTGTAACCGCCTCTGGCGACAGTTACCATCGGTTTCTGCCATATTTACGCTAGTCTCCGTCGCTTCCACCGGTAACTCATCGAAATATCTCTGGGAATCCTCCAGCTTAATCATTCAGTCGTGATTCTTCTTCTTCCCGTCGGAGAAATTGATGCGACTCAGGCGAGCTTGTTCTTGTTCTCCGGCGATCTGGTTCTTCTTCTTCGGCGATTGATACGACTCCCGCGGTGGTGGTGACCAAGCTCTGATGCGGCTATAAAATTAACCACCACGATGCCTCTGCCAATGGTTGGAGAAGACACAACCACTGGTGAGCTCCGCAACTGCAATTCTCTATGTTGTACCCTAGGCCGAGGTGAGATCGAAAAATCATAGTAGAAGTGAGAATCAGAGTTGGCGGAATATTTGATTGAGTCAGATTTATAGACCTTACGGTGAGATCGGAGTTATCGATGATATCGGAGTTTATGGTGAGATCGGAGTAATCGCTGGCTGAATTGTAGAGTCACGACGATCTAGGATTAGCAGATCGATCGGAATTCGACCATGACGGTGGCAGACGGCATTGATGCCTCTTCCGTCAGGCGAGATCCACTCGCCTATTGAAGAAGATGACTAGTGTGTACAATCACGCGCTGACGGCGGACGATGGTGAATGTTGGAGACGGTAATGGGCAATGACGAAGACGGTGGTCGACGATGGTCGACGGTGGTGGACGACGACGGAGCGGTCGACGGCGACATATGATGTATAGCTTACGAGAGGCGAGGTTTAATTTTTTTTCCTTTTTCCGTGAAGATAAATTGAGGTTTATGTTTCTTGACCGAGTCTATTGGCACTAAAGTTTCTTTGGTTCAATGGTTAGGACTTTGAATGTTGTTTCTTGAGGCATGGAGTTCAAAACTTCTTGCTAGAGATTTTATTTTGAAGAATTTATGTTCTTGAGATACACGCTGAGGTTTAATATTTATTTGACTGAGTTTACTATCAACAAAGTTTGTTTGGTCCAATGGTTAGCACTCTAGCTCTTGAGGTTGAGGTTTTGAGTTCGAATCTCTGTGTGACCTTTATTTTGAAGATTTTATGTTTTTGATGTATATGTTGACGGTTTTCATTTTCTGGGTGAAGTTTAGGTGATATGAATAGAAGTGTTTAGTTTTTGGTTGATATTAATTGATTTTTGTATTTTCTATTACATAATTGACAATTGAAGATTTTTGATATATTTTTTTCAGATTTTTAGTTGATGTTTTGTTAGTTGAAGTCGATGTTTTTTTATTTTTTGTCAATTTTGATTTTATTTTAAATATATTTTTGGTGTTTTATTTGTTTCTTATATATTGTTATCTCCAATTTTTTAATTGATGTTTTTTTATTTTTTCATTGATGTTTTGTTATTTTTTGTTGATATTTATAATTTTCAGTTCGATAATTGTATTAATTATTTGTATTTTAAAAATATTTTACATATTTTTTTTCAATTTTTTGTGTAAATTGCAGATGGCGGGAAATTTATGGGTAAAATTTGGACATAAAATCCCATGAAAAAACATTAGTGATAGGTCCCTTTAAGTTTATTAGAAATAGGTACTTGTAAAATTATTAGAGATAGACCATTGAGTTAGAATCTAGATAGAATTGAATAAAAGCTTCTACCTAAAGTTTCAAATGCCTCACAGGAGACCATATCTTATGTTATACCATTTCATGATACATAACTAAATATGTAATTTATTATTTATAACATATAAGATGAAAATTACATGCTTGTTATATTTATATGTAAACTAAAGGAGTGTTCTTCATGTTAAACCATTATATTATACATAACTAAACATGTAAGATATTATTTATAACATATAATAGGAAAATCACACGAGTGTTATATTTCTATGGTTTGTAACATGAAATATAAAATTTAAAATTAATCTGGGAAGTAATTTAAAACTAAAGATTAAAATATGAAAATATTTTTTTAATTAAATAGAATAATTTGAAAATTATGTTTGTATTAAATTGAAAAAAATAAATATTATTGAAATATAAATATTATAAGAATTTATAAGAAAACATAATATTATAAAAATAAAGTTCAAATTTTAAATAATATTCTAAAAATAAAATTTGAATAAAATATTTTTAGAGTAAAATTTGATGATAGTCCCATTTAATTATTATTTATTTTGTAAATAACAAAAATAAATAATTTTTCGTATAGAAAATATTGATTTTTTTTGTTAAGAATTAGTTCTTTATATTATACCAATTCATTATACATAACTTAATATGTAATTTATTATTTATAACATTTAACATTTTATTTCTATATGTGCTATATATTTCTCCTATAATCAAGTAACTGTTAAGATAATAATTTTATTTCATATATTACAGATGAGCACTGACGGCAGATCCCTTGATAAAGGTCGATGTATGCGTGAAAGAGGGATCAGTGAGTCCGCCAAACAGGCAAGAAGTAGTGCGTATGTCCAGGAATAGTTGTCGGAAATTGTGCAAGATCACGAGGTATCTGTTGAGCCACCTTCTCCTTGGCCCAGTAATAATTTTGATCAGATGGCAACCTGGAATGGTCCGGATCTCAACATTCTCACTAACGGTGGAGTGTATTCATTTTGTAAGGAAGGAAACTGACAATAACTGTTTCAGCATAGGGATGAAGTACTCGTATCTAGCCCACATAATGGCTATGGTGTAGAGCCACGACCAAACGTTGAGGGTGGGCAGGGTACTTCCAATGTTCCCCCCAATGGCCCAACTGAGACGACTTTGCTGGTGAAGGTGAAAATTCCAGTACCTCTTCGTGGAGGAGGTTGGCATACGTACAGGAATAGAGCTGGTCGATATTCCCAGTCTTCAGGTGGATCCTGCAATGTTCGTGAGGCTGACACTTATAGGGGTGTTTGGAACAAGAGGAAACATGTTTCAAATGAAACCTGGCTTGTGCGGGGACCGATGAGTGGTGCCCTGCAAGATGACCTTGTCATACCCAGTTTTGGAGGCCATATCGCAGTTCATGTTTGGAATGGTATAGAGCGGGGTTTGCTAAAATGTGGCAGTCATGCAACTCTTTGCAAGCAGCTAGTCACCACACTTCCGGATTGTAGCGATGTTGTTCAGGCCAGGATACATGCGAACAGGTTGTCGCACCTTCCCACGATTATGTTTAAGTACCTTGACATGGTGTTGATATATGTTTTTCTTGAGAGGTGGAAGCCAGATATGAACTCATTCCACATGTCTTTTGGGGAGATGACAGTTCTATTACATGATGTTTTGATGATTCTTAGAATTTCTATTGAGGGTGGCTTTGTTCCTAGTACGATTTCGGTGGAGGCCATTCAAGAAAGGAGTGTTGAACTGCTTGGGAAAGACGTGGAGTCCTTCCTGCAGGAAGACTTGAACGGGGTAATATTGATGGCCAAGCGTTGATGGACAGATGTGTAACGGCAGGCCAGAAAGATAACTTCCAATTCATATGCTACATGCTGACCCTCTTTTTCTCCACTCTTTTTGTTGATAAGACTGGAACTAAGGTTAGAGCCAACCTGCTTCTTGTAGCTAATTTGTAATTGTCCTGGGTTTCGGCGACCCTGGCCTATTTGTATTTATAGTTAGGAATTGCCTCCAGGTCCAAGGGCCGCAGGCTAAGTGGATGCTGCACGCTACCGCAAGCATGGATCTACGAGTACTTTCCCATGTTTCATCCGAGACAGAGTGCATCGCCACCTCTTCCTGGGCGAGCCTACCGGTGACACTCTAGTGATAGAATGGGGAAAGATACTCAGCGTCTTCTAACCATCAGACATCAACTAGATGTTTTACAGGATGACAAAAAGAAAATAAAAACAAACTGAATCTAGACAACAAAACAAAAGTAAAACAGGGCAAAACTTCATCGATGACGTGGTGGAGCTTCTCCAGGCTATGCAGAGGAGCTTCTCCAGCGGTGATGCGATGGAGGCCTTCTCCAGGAAGCGATGGTAGAGCCTAAGCAGCGACGGCGGTGAAAACCTTCTCCAAACAGCGACGCGGCGGAGGTGAGAGCAGCGGTGTGAACACAGTGGAGGCTGGCGTGGGGATGATAATTGATGGCAGGGTGAGGGTGATGGTACCGATGGATAAAATATTAATGGTGGGGGAGGGAGAAAAATAGAAACACGAAAGAAATAAAGAGAACGACGAGAGAGGAATAGGGAGATATAAAAGCATCTCTAATGCAGCCTTCTTTTGGGAGAACAACTATTGCCACGTAGGACTTATTGACCCTAAACCTTAAATTCAATCTCCAATCCAAGAGTCACATGTGAGAGTCGATATTATGTGGAAGAAATTTTCAGGGACCCCGTCTAAGCGAGCCTCTATTCTTAGAGGGTGAAATTGAAGGCCAAGCTTTGCCAAATCAGCCAAATAATTGAGCGGGTAATTCACATTTTGTGGTTTTGTGAATTATACATGATTTATTTCTTCTTCCCACCGTTTTGATTCCTCATCTAAATCCCCAATTTTTATCTTTGATAAGTAGGTTTTGTTTTCGTTGAAATACAAGAACAAGGATTTCACTATGGTATGCGTTGGTTGTTATCGTAATTGAGTTAACTGATGGTTTATGTGACCTGCAGATCATAATATCAATGTCGTACATGGTATTGCAAGTTTGTGGTTGACATCGAGAATCGACGTAAGGTACCAAATTTGATCTTCACAGTTTTCCCCCTAACATTCTTGGGTAAAATAAGAACTAAAAATTTCTAAAATCATACTTTTTTGATTTGCTTAGAAAGCTTTGATGCAGTAATTTAGGGTGATGGAATATACCAATATTACTGTGTAGTATATGCTTTTATGAGTAATTTTATATGTTGTTATCACTGCAGATAAATCTTTACCATTTTTACTCACTCTCTTCCTATAATGTGGCTTTTTCACATCTCTTCACATCTCTTCACATACTTTATAATTCTGATTAGTGGATTTATGATTAACAGACCAGCCCCGTAGATGTAGGTGGATTTCACCGAACTATGTAACCAAGTCTTGTGTGTTCTTGTTTTACTTTTTGCATACTTGGTTAAATGGGTTATGTTGGAACATGCTAGTAATTATTGAATTAATTAGGTAAATCCAAATTTCAATAAGGATCAGAGCTAAGTCACTTTTTTCCCTTGGTTTTAATAAGGAAAATGTGATATGATTTTACTAATAGCTACCGGAGAAGAAGTTTTTGTGTCACGACCACAACTGCTGGAATGAATGAATTACAACTACTAGAAGGCTCGTATGAGGGTGTTCATAAATTCACTGGATGAATTGGCTTGGCACTATGTTAAAACATAATGGAAACCTCCAGTTGCTAGAAGTTCTAAAGGAATAGAATCTAGTTTTGAAGAGCCAATAGTTAAGCCTAAAGAGTAGTGGGCTCCAAATGAAAGAAAGATGGCTTGCTGAACTCCAGAGCATTAAATGCCATCTTTACTACCGTAGATGAAAATCAATTCAAACTCATCTCTACGTATTACCAGGCAAAGACAACATGGGATATCCTGCAAACCGTGCATGAGAGGACAAGTCGTGTACATGAATCAAAGCTACAAATGTTGGCTACAAAATTCGAAGAGTAAAAATGGAAGAAAATAAGACTTTTGAAGTATTCAATAGAAGACTCAGAGACATGAAAAATATGGCACATCAATTGGGAAATATTTACAAAAAGTCTAAGCTAATGAAAAAGACGCTGAGAACACTTCCCCAAAGGTTTTCCTTGAAGTAGCTGCAATAGAATAAGCAAGGGACGTGAACACCATGACTTTGGATGAGCTGATGGGATCACCAAAAACCTATGAAATGATGTTGGAACATCCAACTAAGGAGTTGGCATTAAAAAATTTGTCATCAAGAAACAATCATGAGGAGGATAGCGATGATGTAAATGAAGAAATTAATTTTATCACAAATAATTTATCAAGGATGCCGAAGAAAGTGGTAAATAATAATTCTCATGAATGGTTTAATGGGAATTGATCACAGTTTCAAGATTTTGGCAACAACAATAAACCAGTGATATAACAAACTACTCAGCTATTGTTGAGAAATAAAAATGGCAAATTAAGGCAGTCGGGAAGGATTCAACGCAGAGAATGTGAAGGCTATGGACATATCCCGGCTGAATGTGCCAAAAATTAGAAAAGCAAGGAAAGTTATGCTTTAAACCATTTAGTGAAGATGATGATGATTAACTGATAAAAAATTATGTGACTTTTGGAGCAAAACTTCATGGAGATTCAGAAATTGTTACTGGATGTTCCAACATAGGGTAGGAAGAAGTGGATCGATGTCCCAACATGGTTCAGGTAGCTAAAGTCCGATGTTCTAACACATAGTAGGGATGTGAAGAATACATCTTGAGTGATGATGAAGATAAGATTGTGAGAGATGGGGATGTTTATGATGCATATAAAAAGATGTATGCAATATGGGTGAAAGTTGTTGACACTAACAAACTCTTAAAAAGGGAAAAAATCTTTTTAGCTGAAGAAGAAAGATAAATGACATCCCAAGAGGAACGAATCAGAAGGGAAATTGAGTTTTTGGAATTAAATATGAGTTCGACGAAAAAGAGGGCTGCAGTTGCTGAGACGGCTATTAAAAAGTTGAATTCCGAAAAAGAAAAAATGGATGAAATCCTCTCCATGGGCCAGAGTTCTTGAAATCAATAAGGGATAGGGTACAAAAATCCCTCTACTAGCATTGGGGAATTCAAATCAGAAGTTCAAGTCATGAAGAGAAAAATGTCCAAAACACATCAACGAAAGGCTTTAATCTATGGTTATTGCACATATCAAGGTAACTCAGAATAACATTGCTATAAAATTCCTAAACACATCATGAATGGATGACAACCCATGGTATGTTCCAACATCGATCAAGTCCAATGATCAAGGATGATTAGAAAGGTATGGATCCCTAAGACCCCTAAATGTACCTTGTTGCTCGCATTTCTCCTATTGCACATTCGAGGGATTCTTGGTACTTTGATAGTGAATGTTCTAGATGTATGGATGGATCTCAAGAGTACCTAAAGAATATCAAACCCTATGATGGTGGATTTTTTTAACCTTTGGCAATGGAAAGAAAAACATGGTAGTTGGAAAAGATGAGCTGTCGACAAAGGGATTTCCAACCTTTACCAGTGTTCTGTTATTGGAAGATCTAAAAGCTAATCTCCTATATGATGATGATGATATGAACAGAGAATTCCATAAAGAAAAGTCCACAGTGAAACATGGCAAGAACAATGTACTGGTATTCGGTCATTAAGCAAATGTTACTAGTTGGAACAAGAAGTGAACTACTTGGATGATGATATGACCGGATAATTCCATAAAGAAAAGTGCACAGTGAAACATGGCCAGAACAATGGACTAGTATTCGGTCATCAAGCAAATGTTACTAGTTGGAACAAGAAGTGAACTACTTGGATGATGAATATGATGAGCTCAAAATTCCAACTGTTGACCATGTTTCGACATCGGATGATTTCTCAGATCAGGAATATTAGAAAATTAGACGAGGAAGATCTTACAGATGAAGCTGGTGACTCTTATAACTTCAGCGATGTTGGAACACCATCCTCCCTAAAACTCTCCCATGTTCCAACATCAGTGCAGGCTGAATCAAGAAGAAAAAGAACTCGATCAATCCCCCGGGTTAAATATAGGGAACTTTCTGGTCTATAGTGTTTTCTCTCCCTTATTGAATACAAGAACTAAAAATAGTGTTCTCTTAACTAGTATTGGATTGCAGCAATGCAAGAAAAACTTGGGTAATTTTAATTCAACAATGGGTGGTACCTTACAACTTGCCCTAAAGGAGTAAATGTCCTAGGAATGCAGTGGATCTTCAAGAACAAGTCTGATGCTGATGGAAATACTACCCAAAACAAGGCAAGGTTGGTAGCTGATGTGCACCATATAGCATGCATTATTCAATGCATTCGACACATTTATTATCATATTTTGTTTTGTTGATTGCTAGTTTTAGTTTGGTTTACATGACAAAGGGTTTGGACCGACATTATTGGTTTTCTTATCTAAATCCAAAGTTTTTTTAGACTTAACTGAAGCTAATGGACACTTTTTATTCATGGGAACCTATATATCTTCCTTTGTGATCTTATTAGAAGGTTGCTCGTGAGTACTTTTTCATTATCTTTTTGTAGAAAGCCTTGCGCGAGGATGGTAGAATATATTTGAAGGCCATTAGTAGGGATGGTAGAAGATATCCAAGTTCATTCTCAAGGATGGTAGTAGATTGAAGTCCATAGACACTAAAAAATAGTAGCAGATGGAATTGAGCCCAAAAAAAGTGGATTAGAAGCTCATGAAGGCCAAGGAAGAATTGGAGGAATTGTTGTTCGAAAGTTTCAATACAAGAAGAATCAGCCCCTGAGAGTGGCACCATTGGGTTTAGCTTGTCAAGTACTATAAAATTGACTACAAGAACTCTGAAATTGGATCAACAATTCTTCCGTAGTGGAGCAAACAATTTAGCTGGCCAAACCAGCCAAGGCCAGCACGAGGGACAACACGAGACCAACCCAACCGGCACGAAGTAAACTTAGCACAACCCATTCCAGTGCTCAGCACGATATGTGTTAAGCAACATAGGCCATGCCAGAGACCTCCAGCATAAACGTGCCAACCCCGGGTGCTGGTGCCCCATGTATTTGTTACACTCTCAAAACGGCTAAGTATAGGTGCGGACCGTTGTGTCAAGGATGTTTTTTGTGTCGAGAAAATTGATGAAATAAAATTTATACCACAAGTCAAGAGTGTATTTACAAATCCGGAAAGTATTTCTTCTTTTCCTTTTTTATTTACAATGGGTTAGAATGCCATTTCCGAGTATAAAACATACGACAAGAAACATTTTCCGAGTCTAAAAATTGAGTTTCAATTTCCAAAGAATCAAAATGAAGCTATTGACCATTTACGAACTCGGAATTAATTTTTTTATGAAATCAATTTTTTTATGAAATCATAAACATCTGCACCGTATGCTGGGGAGAAGCAAATTTTCAAGTTCGGAAACTATTTATAGTCGGTTCCCTACCTTAATCAAAGGTGGTTTTTAACCGCCTTTGTAAGCCCCTTTTAAAGGCGGTTCTTGGAACCGCCTTATTTTCTGATCAATTAAAGGTGGAACCATTAAAGGCACTTAGAAAGTGCCTTTAAATTGCCGATAGAACCTCCTTTAATAGGGCTCTCTTACACTACTGGTTAATTTTTTGTGGCATTTTTTAAAGGAAAATTCAGTCATCAATTTTGTTTGGAACATCACTACCCTTGGTTTTTAGTGTTTTTGGATGTAGGTATGACATGAAATTGTTTTGGAAGGGAACAAGGGCAAAAAGGCCTCGTGCTAAGCAGGCCAGCACAGCCTGTGCCAGAGCTCAGCACGGACCATGCCAAGCAACATGGGCAGTGCCAGAGCTCATCAGCAAGAGGCTAACTGGGAAACATAGAGGCAACAAACACACGCTGGCACGAGGCTGGCACGTGCAAGCACGAGGTCCTTGATGTGGCACAGATGCCACGTGTCAGCACATATCATACCTATAGATCCATGCTGCCTACCCTTCTAGCCCAATAAAAACCCATGCTAAACCTTATAAATCTCATCTCGTGCCAACATTCCTCACTTCGTCACCATATCTTCCATTCCTCTCAAACTAGCTTATATACCCTCTCACACTCCAAATAGCCTTGAATGGAGAAATAGTGGTCGGCTTGCCCTTGTTCTCGCCTCTATTCTCGTCTTTTTCTCCTGTTCCCGCATCCCTTCCCAATGACTGGGCAATCAAAACTAACATTATGAATTTTCCTGTGTGTGAGCCCGGGGCAAGGGAAGCGCTTCAGCCCGGATGGCTTGGGGAGTCCTCGTCATTAGTTGATCCGGTGAGAATGTTGTTGTCAACGTATAAAAGAAGGTGGGTAGGAATTTTTCGGCTACAACTTCCTCAATTTTCATCCAATTTACCCCCACCTTGGTACCAAAATATTCATCTTTCCGAGCCCTATCTAATCCAAAAAAATAGCCTCTGAAAGTTCATGGTTTTGCCTAGAAAGTTCAAGGACCAGTTCGTCCTTTAATTGAATTTTCTTCCAAAAACTCAATTTTTGGTCCATTCCGAGTGTTAGAGTTGCTTCTATTTGGTCTAGGAAGAGTTATACACAATCCTCAAGCAGATATTTCACCACATTCACCATTTGGGGTACTTGGCCGAACTCTTTTACCTATTTGAAGAAGTTGGAATTGTGAATTTTTTGTGGTTGGTTATTTGCATGCTTGAAGTCTTGGGTGGTTGGTTTGGTTGATTGAATTATTTGGGAGACGTTATTTAGTGTGGGGGTATTTGGTGAAAATTTTCTATACTTTCTCTATTGTTAGTTGATTTATTCTCTGTATTCATTATGTATCGTTGACAGGGGGGAACCTAGTGTACCCTTTATGGGGTTGACCACCTTCACTTGGGAACAACTAGAAAGGTGAGACTACATAGTAGGGTACCCTATTCAGGAGACAAATTTTGTGGCTTAAGAAACCCTTAGGAATCTCAAACTCTACAAACCTATCAGGGTTCTACTAAGGAGGATTGGCATGAAGGAGTTAAATACAGCGTCGGCCCCTGCCTACACTAGGTATAGCCTAGACTTTCTGTCTACTGTCACGAAGGAGAACAACAAAGAAATGTGGCAATTATTAAGATTCCAATTGGAGGATGTGCCCCGTGGCCTGACCTATGCTCAGCTGGCGGACATCTTCAAATAGAAGCTGTGGAGAGATGTGAAGGGATACAATGAGTCGGATGCAGGGTTTAAGTTGTATGCATTTTGGGCTACCATTACCCGACAGCTGAGGGGGAGGGAGAGCAAGAACAATGACACAGTGCACCTACCACTAAGGTATGCAGCCAGACTATTGAGTGTGGTAGTAAGTTGTCACGGGGAGGCCACCACTGCAACTGATAGGGATTGTAAGAGGCTTTGGTCGATCTTCACGGGGAGGGATTTCCCCTATCTGTTGGATAATTTCATCACTCACTGTATCGATCTCTCTACGATGCCAACCCGCACTAAGAAGATAGCGATTGGAGGTATGATCTCACTTTTGGTTCAGTACTATAACCTTCCGGTGGGGATGAGGGCGAACCCATAATCATCGTTTAGACTCATTCTACTGGTCATGGAAGTGGAAAAGTTCATACAAGAGGAAAATTATGCTTTCTTCTGGTTTTACAAGGGCAAGAAGTTCATGAGACTGCTCAAGCGTGCAAGGACCACTTCGAGCAAGAAGTTCAAGTTGTAGGATCTCATCATCGAGCCGAATGCGGATTCATAGGTGGTTTTGGGAGAACATTACCTGGAAGATGATGATGATACACAGGAGGAGGATGATCAGGAGTGGGTCCCAGTGCATCCAACACAGTTTATTCTGATTAAGAATCATCCCATCCAGGCACAACCACCATTCTCCCAGGTTATGCCACCCCTATCTTTGGAGCAACCCTTAGCACCACCGCCTTCTTTCGATTAGGTATTAGGAGAACCACCTCCCATCCTTTATCAAGGGCCGTTTATCATTCAAGAGGAGCCATATCATTCTGCAGGGCATGGCGCTAGCAGTTATCATAGGCACAACATATCCTCCCACTACGCTGACTTTTCACAGCCTAGAAGCCGTGGTCCCCCGCCTAGCCCAAGCCTTGAGTCTCACATGCACAGTGTTTCAAGAAATTCTTAGTATGATAGTCACCCTTGGTATCACCCCCAGTTTTTCCCTTTCCGAGAGCATGATTCATCAGGTTTTGAGTCAGCATTTTCTTACCCTATGTGAACTCATCAGTAGCATGAGCCGGACTGGGCACAATCTTGGGGAAACTCCATTTTTGGGGTTAGGCATATTGTTTATAAGCTTGATACGCAGCTAGATCACCACAAGTGGGATATGGTGAAGAGATTTGATAGGTTCGATGGTTAGTTTCACCACCTAGGGGAAGATATGGAGAACCTCCAGGAGGGCATCAGGGAGATCAGTGACAAGGTGAGGATATCAGGCATGGGAGAAGCCTACTGCATACCAAATCCGAGTAGGCAGGAGCACGAAGCAAGACACCGAAAACGACATTGAGCATATCTTGGTGTTTCTAATTTTTTTCTCTTACCTTGGTTACATGCATTGGGGACAATGCATAAACTAAGTGTAGGGGAGGGGTTGTAACACCACTTTGGTAGCATCTCCTATCCCTATGTTTTAGCTCAAAATGACTATTTTTTTCTTATTTTATTTCTCTCCACCATTTATATTTTCAAACTTTTGGTTACTGTTTTGTTTAGGTGTGGAGGAAACTCTTTATAGTTTGTTTTGGGAAGTGTGTTTGGAAACGTTGGTGGCGTAATTTTTTTCTTTTTGTAGTTTATTTTTTTTGTAGTACGAAGGCCAACTTTAGGGCATTTTATGCTACATAAAAAAATTGAAGATTTTGAAAAAAAGAAAAAAATATACCCAGCTAAGTTGGAAACCCGGAAGGGCAACTTAGGTAAAAATGCGAAGAAAATCCCAGATCGGTCGAAAGTCTTAGGTAAATGGGAGAGGCTAGGCCCGGTTAGGTTGGAAAAACGAGGTAAAAATGAGAGGCCGTGTGAAAAAGGTGAGATGGTGGGCTCAACATATGGGAATGTTAGGATGAAAACCTAAAAGGGTTCCTAGGAAAAATGAGAGAAATTGAGAGAAAATGGAAACTAAGTTGAGGATCCTTCGGCATTATCCTTGGTTGTAGCTAAGTTGAGAATCTTGAGTTATCCTTAGTTGCAACCATGTTGGGGATCTTTTGGATTGTCCTTGGTTGTTTTTTCGGCAACAACTCTTGGATTACTTTCGGCAGACTGTTCGGTGGAGTAAGCTAGTTCAACATTTATCATTTTTTCTTACCTTTTTCTTCACAATATTTCGGGTATTTAGGTTACTTTAGTATCTTTGGGGAGTGTGAGATGTGTGAGATTCTTACTTCTTTGGGGGAACTAGGGTATCTTGGGAATAAGTTGAATGCATTGGCTAACTTATCTTTGTATGCTACATTTCACTTAGATAATTTCTTATTTTTGTTTACTTGATGAGGAGTAAAGGTTTAAGTGTGGGGGGATTGATGTTCCCCATATAGCATGTGTTAGCTGGTGCATTTTACACGTTTATTATCATCTTTCATTTTGTTGATTGCTAGTTTTAGTTAGGTTTACACGACAAAGGGTTTAGATGGCTATTATTGGATTTATTTTCCAAATCTTGATTTTTGTAGACTTAATTGAAGCTAATGGATACTTTGTATTCACGGGCACCTAGATTTTCCTTTGTCATCTCATTATTAGGTTGCTCGTGAGTACTTTTATCTTTTCAAAGATGCTATCCGCGAGGGTGGTATTAGATAAATGAAGGTCATTTGCAAAGATGATAGAAGATATCAAAGGCCATTTGCAAAGATAGTAGTAGATTGAAGGTCACAGACTCCAAAGTATGATAGTAGATGGAATTGAGCTGGGAAAAAGTGGATTCGAAGTTCAAGAAGGGCAAGGAAGAAGCGGAGAAATTATTGTGTGAGAGTTGCACGGAGTCTGGGAATGATCCAAGAATAATTATCCCTTGAGGGTGGCACCATTAGATTCTTTATCTAAAGCACTATAAAATCCACTACAAAAATTCTCAAATTGAATCAGCGATTCTTCCGTAGCGGGAAACAAGTCATCCAGCCGGACCAACAAAGGCTAGCACGAGGCTAGCTCAACCAGCACAAAGGCAACTTATCACGGCTCATTCCAGTGCTCGGAATAGTTCGTGTCAAGCAACATGGGCTGTTCTAGAGGTCTCCAGCACAGATTTTTCCAATTTTGGCTGCATGTGCTTCATGTCTTCGTTCCACTCAAAAATTCAGCTAAGTATGGGCTCATACCGTTCCATTTCACACGACCCTCATTGTTTCAAGTATTTAATGCCAAGACCATCCCACGGGGTGTGAAGAATAATACGAACCATACCATGATACTGTGCAAAATGAGGTTCCAGCAGATGGCCCACACAGAATAACACAAGATGCACATTAGAAGATAAAAAATGGAGTTCTAGCCTGCGGTTCATGACGATTGACATGGGCTGCACTAGCACGATGAACGAGGCATATGCTAGAGTGAGCCAATCATCCTGACATGAAGCAATGGGCTATGGTAGAACCGACGACCATCGCCAACATGAAGGGGCCTCGGCTGGCAAGGACCTTGCCAGATTCCGTAGTGATTGCGGATGGTAAGATTTTTTGGCCTATTTTTGGTCCTTTTTTATGCTCAATTTCCTACTATTATATACATGGACCTATGTATACTAGGGTTTAAGTTTATGCTCATTTTCATTTTCAAGAGTGGGCTAGAGAGAGAAAATACTCTTCCTTCTCTCTAGGTTATTTTCTTTTCATCTTTTTATTTTTCATTTGCCCAAAAGTGTTGAATCCAATGAAATACTTGGATTCAATGCTTACGGAGTAGGTAATTAACTTGGGGAACATATTTACATTCATGTATTAATGTCTATTTTGTTAAATTTCTTAGATCTACCTATTTCTATATGTTTTGTGATTATTATGTTGCCATGTTCTTAATATTATTGTGAATTTCATGATTGTCACAATTAGTTAGCACACACCAAAGTCTATTTTCATGTTGTCGCAATTTTGATTCCCCCCGGGGAAGGAAACCTAGATGCTCTTGGGGTAACTATTGGTCCAGATCCACATAGGTGCATGTAGGTTGCCATTGTTAACGTTAAATTCTACCATGCATTAGTAACACGACGAGTTGGTCCAAAGGGTTACAAGTAGAGACAGCTAAAGTAGAAAACTGTGATTATCTTTGTGATCCTAGAGCCATTGATAAAATTCCCACTTCCTTTGCCTTTGTAGGCCTAGGGGAAGAGCGTTTGTAGTGTTCCGCCCGGGACTTAATCACACAAAGGAGAATTAGACCTGCACAATGTGCCATTGCTATTATTGCACTCTCCTAGTTGCGAAGGTGAGACGGATGGAATATTTTGTACACGCACCCTTATGTGACAGATATGGGGAAGTTTTGTCCATCGCCTGCATATGTGTCACAGACGCTAGAATAGGTGAATAGTTCTTGTATGTGATGAAATCATTGATTTAAATGACACTAATCATGTTACACAAATATTCCCTAAGTGCTAGTTTATATATTTTATTTCTATGATCAATTGCATGATTTTTAGTTGTCAGTAGAAAAACCCTCCCAATGCTTGTTTTACTAACATAGATTACCTAACACGTGGTCGGATTGACGATCCAATTATGGTTGTGCATAGTTGATTATTAGATTCCTTACATCTCTTTGGAAGACCCTAATACTACAAATTCTTTGTAGTATAGTAATAGAAACTGGAGCAACAATACAAATTCTATCTTTGACCTTCAATACTACAACCTCCTCTCAAGTTTAATGAAGCTGGGAGGGGGTGGCTCAATACCCATACCAATAATTTGGAATTTTTACATTCTCCAATGAAATACAAAAGTGGTTGGTGAAGAACAAAAATGAGGACTAGACAGGAGGTTCCACGGGAACCAGTGATTGTAGCCGAAGAAATAAGAGAAATGGCAGAGGATAACCAAACATTGTAATAATTCATGGCTCCTAATTTGGAGAATCGGCCTCTTTGAATTGTCTTCCCACCCTTTCCACCCAATGTTACTTGTGAGCTCCAGAGCAGCATGATCCATTGTTTGCCCATTTTCCATGGAATAACCGGTGAAGATCTGAACAAACACTTTTTGGAATACCACCTAATTTGTACTGGCATGGAGTTTCCAGGAGTCTCGGAGGAAGACTACAATTTTAGGTAGTTCCCTTTATCACATCGGGATGTGGCTAAAGATTGGTTGTACTACTTTCCATCTGGTTGCATCACCTCCAGGGTGGAGATGAAGTGTATATTCCTCGAGAAATACTTCCCAGCTTCAAAGTATATGGGATTGAAAAATAAACTCTCCAATATCTCTTAGTTCGCTAATAAATCTTTTACGAGTATTGGGAACAATTTAAGAGATTATTGGCATGCTGTCCATGTTATCCATTCAAGGAGGGGGATTTGGTCCACTATTTCTTCGAAGGATTGTTAGATGATGACATGCATATGGTGAACGATGCTTGCAACATTTCAATCACCAACAAGAGCCCAAGGGAAGCAATGGCTCTCTTCGAAGAGATGGAAAATGGTACAATAAATTTTGGTACAAGATCAAGGGTGAAAACCGTGGATGAGCCATCC
The DNA here is from genome assembly GCA_032355605.1 of Rubia tinctorum. NCBI lineage: Eukaryota > Viridiplantae > Streptophyta > Magnoliopsida > Gentianales > Rubiaceae > Rubia > Rubia tinctorum. The sequence continues at coordinate 9,433 of JAULKM010061621.1, read as the reverse complement.
TATTCTCCCAAGTTAGAAGAGCAAGTCTAAAATCTTGCTTACATGATGAAAGAGTTTAGGAAAGGGAGGGTTCAACAAATGAAAGTGTGTTGTATTTGCAGCCTTGATCATCACACAGATGTTTCCCCGCAAGTGGTGGAAGATATGGAGGAAGTTAAGGTGTTGGATTTCAACAACGGAGGAAATAGACCGCAGTTCAGTAGGGGGCCAGAACAGAGTTTCCATGGGAAATAGGGAGGAGAAAGGTAAGATCATTACGCGACCACCTTCAACCCAAGGTACCGCGATCAGCCCAAATTTCGTTGGCACATGGAAAATTAAGTGCAAGGGTACAACCGATGAAGACAAGCTCTACCTCAAATCTATCCAATGGGAGAAGAGCCTTCCAACAACAATGCCTAACTCTAAAATTTGGATCGAGATGAAATATTTAAATAAATCTCTCAATTGGATGAGAAGCAAGATGTATTCGCGGAGTGCACAAGGTGTGAGACTGAAGATCTCGGGACTAGGGCATTTTCAAGCATAAAAAATATTGAGATTCAAGTCGGATAACTTTCTACGTCGGTGAGCCAAATTGAAGCCAAAGTGGCTAGAAAGCTTCCTTCCCAACCAGAAATCAATCCGAGGAATGTGAGCACTTTGAAGCTAAGAAGCGGAAAGAAGGTGCGCAAGCCCGAGAAGGAGATCTTACAAGAGGATAACTTGAACGTGGAGAGCAACCAATTTTTTTTGGAGGAGTGTGAATTGGTTGAGGTGGAGGGACCCATCATCGAACTTCCAACACCTGAGGCTAGGGTGAATCTCCCGCAACCTTTCCCTAGTGCACTTAGGGGAAGGCCAAATGTGACAACCAATGACGAGCACATTCGTAAAATCTTTGAGAAGTTTGAGGTAAGCATTCTAATTTTGGACCTGATTAACCATGTGTCATCGTATACTAAATTCTTTAAAGTTTAATGCACTAAAAAGAGGAATAAACCACTTAGGAAGTTAGGGAAATTGAAAGTAAGGGGAGTTGGTACTCTTAATCATAGGAAGTTTCCTAAAAAATGTGATAAAATGTTTTCAATTACTATTTATTTAGGTGGTAAATTGGTGAAGAATGCTATGATTTATCTAGGAGCCTCTATTAATGTCATCCCTTCTTTCATTTATGAGAACCTGAAAATACGTGAATTTAAAGAAACTAGGGTAATCGTCCAAATGGCCGATCACTCCTAAGCTAGTTCTCGGGGACTAGTGAAGGATGTGATGGTCTGAGTGGGAAATTTGATGTTTCTGGTCGACTTAAATGTCCTTGATTTTTCGCAACATTGAGCTTGATTTACCTAATTCCTCTCTTGTGTGTAAAGGCATAACCTTATGTGAAAAAACTCACTTAACATGATGACTCTTGCATGCGAGATATTTATGGTTACCTTGATGAATCTCTTGATGATAGTTATGAAGATAGCTTAGTTGATGAGATTTTTTATGACTATGTGAGTGATGGGAGATATCTTACTATATGCTTCAATTGTGATGATCATGTCGATGAAACTTGTGCTTTGCATGATGTTAGTGATGACTTGGACTTGTCTATCTTGGATTTTTTTATATGCTCACTAACATGTAGCGGTTAGTGGAGAGTTGTGAGGATGTGAAACACCCTTGACCACCTCCTAAACCGAAGGACATAGAAAAGGACTCGACGTGGGCTAGTAATGGATATTCTCTCTTCTTGGCAAACAAAGCGCCTAAAGATAAGGATGACACCTTATGGAGACCTACTCACAATGATGTCATTGTGGGTGGAGTTTCCGATGGAGACTCCGGAGACCCAAAGGTAGGTCCTTTCAATTGAAATGCATAAAAAAGAAATAAGTCATGATAACGACAATAAAAATACTATGTGTTTTTTCTTTGCTCTTGATATATTTTTAGTAGATAGATTTTGCAGGTTTCTATATGAAACAAAGGATCTTAGAGTGAAACTCTTGTTACTTCATAAATTTTGAGTCCGAATCTCATGCTTTTTTATGTAAAAAAAATAGAATTTTTAGGTGACAAAATTTTCTTCTAAAAAAGGGAGAAAAAATAGAAAAGAGCATTATGCATGATGGGTGCTTCGTGTCAAACCTTCTGCACGGAGGGTACCTCATCCCAACTCGTGTCCTACGATTTTTGGAGCCCAAACATTCTGATTTGCAAAATTTTGAATTTTAAGACAAAACATGGAAGTTTTGGCCCATTAATTCAGGAAAAAAACCCTTGTTTCCTTCAAATGTTGGTGGAAATATTACATCAACACCTCCCTCATGCATAAATAGATTGGTACTTTTATCCCTTTCACTCTCTAATTTAAAAAATTCCACCCTTATATCATTTGTACCTCTTTTTGAATCACATTCTTTGCTGAAAAAAATTATCCATAGTACATTACCTCACCCATATGATTCATTTAGCTAATTAAAATCTCTCAAAAACACTCACTCTCACTTCTCCTTGGTGAAACTAAAAAAATGAGTCATTTTCTCAAAAACTTTGTATTTTTGCTTCTTCTTGTGTGGATTCTTCATCTCTTGGCTTCAAACTATGGGCAATCCTTTGAGCTTTATGTTTACTTGCTTTATTTAGCATGATGGTGATGTGATGGGGAGCTTTATTCTCGAAAATATGTTGAAGTGTTATTGGAGAAAGTTTTGGCTTATTTGAATGTATTTCGCTAAACTAAGTGTGGGGGTAGGTGTATTGTCCTTGTCCTTTGATGATATGATCTTTATTGATTGTGATGATTTAAGAGGGATGATTCTTGATTGCATGATCTTCTTGATGGGATGCTTTTATTATTCATGGGTTGGTTGTTTAAAGAGAATGTTTCTTGATTAAATATCCTTTATGTTGAGATAGCATGATTTGGAATGTAGTGGCTATTTAGGATGACATGTTCCTTTTGAATAAGTCATGATGGCTTTTGGTTATTCTTCAATTACCACATTTTTCATGTTGTGAATAGGATGACTCCAAAAAGAACTAGGTCTGAAAAAAGGAACATCTTTCTGGGGAGACAAAGGGAAGAAGGCGGCCAAGGTTGGCAAACGAGGGCTGAAGACTACCCTTCCTTCTAACCCCGTTTGTATTATTAATGAGTTTATGGGTTTGACCACCATTTTTGGGAGTGGGGCTCAGTATTTATCTCCTAACATCATGGCAAAGATGAATAAGAATGTTCTCTTATCTGAACACAGTGATCTACTTATTTGGAAACCAGAAATTAATGGTTCTTTTACAGTCAAATCTGCTTACATGAATATTAGAGATAGGAATAATGTCATTACAATATTACATAAGGTATGGAATTCAATAAAATCCAAACAAAATATCTATTTTTGTTTGGAGATTATTGAATAACTCTCTCCCTTTTGATAACATTGTTATGAGAATGGGGTTCCACCTAGCTTCTAAGTGTATACTTTGTAAACACCAGGATACTTGGAATCATTTCTTTAATGAGTGCCTAATTTCAACTCAAATATGGAGGAAGTTTTGAACTGATTTTGAACTTACCATCAAGAACATTTTCTTCCATTTCAGAGAGACTCCATTTCTATATGAATTTACAGGCCACTTCTAAGCTATGTAATTCTATTTTAACTAATCTGTCTATGATAATCACCTGGGAGTTATGGAAGTCAAGAAATGGTTTGATTAAGGAGAAGAAAAGCTTCACGGCTGAGGTTGTTTGTGTTAGGATTAGGGATTTATCAATGACTTTATATACAGTCATAATTATCTTTAATTCAGGGATTCCGATAATGTTTTAGGGCTGCATGGCCTTACACCACCCTTGTTTAAGAGGAAAAGATCTAAAATAGTGAGTGTTTTTTGGGGAAAAACTGAAACAAGGTATGAAGATAAACTATAATGCTTCTTTTCATAGTGAATCAGCAGATCTCGGGTTCGTATCAAGGGATGTTTTCGGGGCTTTGGTATTTGCTATCTCAAGGCCTATGGTTCATAATGTTATATCACCTCTTCACGCTGAGTTGTTGGCTCTTTTTGCAGGAATCACCTGGTTTGGTAATTCAGAGGGAGAGGCTACGTTTGAATCAGATTCAAAACAAGCTGTAGATATCATCAATGGCACATTAAAACCACCATGGCAACTGATTCATTGACAAGGAAAATTCAAGCAGCCCGATCCTCTTCTCCCGACGATTGTACTCACCAAAAATGAGGTTGACACAGTAACTGTAATTGTAGGCTGAGTGGCGTTCTTTCATGGTTTTAGAGTTAATGTAATTTGAGAATTTATATGCAGAATCAAATCATGAATATCGAATGTGTATGTCCTTGATTTTGCCTAAAAACTGCTTTTGTCCTGGGGTTTATGAAAGTTAGTAGAGCAGAAAGATTTATCTCTTACGGTTTCAATTCTTGGAATGTATTCGAGGTTTAAGGATACCAAGAAAATAGAATAGCATGGAGAAACCTAGAAAATGTTTCTAGTTTTTCCTGAGTTTTGATGGCATGTATTAGGTTTGCCTGTCCAAGTTTTTAACTGATCGATATCCTCACTTGTATTAGGTTTGACTGTCCATGTTGTAAACTGATCGCCCAACCTTTTGGTGGCAATGTTAATTTAGAAACACCTTTTTGTGGTTCAATTCATGTTTGAATGTATCCTCTGGGCTTTGCCTTTCATTTTGCTTTTTCATGGTTGACTAATCTCTGAGATTTATTTTTCCCTGAGTTTCTATTGCATTAGGTTGATGCGGCCCTTACTGGAAAATTTTCTTTAGTTAGATCAACAGCTTGTCATGCCATTGGTGTTATTGAATGTTTTCAATCATTAATCCACAGGTAATGAGATTTCTGATGCACACTATCGTAGTTAAAAGATAAATAAATGTAAGAATGTTACACATCTGAATGACTCAAAGGAGAAGCAGTTAACAACCTTATCTATGCCGCTGTCCATAGATCTAATGACTCACTGGTCTCGGTATGCTCTTTCACTTACATATAAGAAAGCTGAATTCCAATAGTTTAGGCACTATTCAGCAATTGATTTTTGTAAAACTGTGCACATATGTGTTTATATACTTAGTGTGTTTTTTTTTCAGGTGCGCATCACAACGTCATGGGCTTTAGAAAATATATGTGATTCTCTCCGTTATTGTATTGATGTGCCCATTTTCGATAGTGGTTTTGTTGATGAGTGAGTTTGATGAAATGAGATATCTTTATATTGTTGGTTTTCAGATCTCCATTCCTGATTTATCTTCCTTGATAGGGTTTAGAGTCAAAGGGGAGCCAAGGATTGATTTTGGTGCTGATTGATAGTGCTTTGCATATATCGAAAGACAATGACACGATATATTTTTTAGCATTTATACGCCCTGTACTTATGCATGAAGTCAGTGGCGGAGCCACATGAGTGCAAGGTAGGGCAATTGCCCTACCTTTTTTTAAAAAAACACAAATTTTTAATTTTTTTAGTTAATTAATATATGATTTTTGATTAATGCCCCAGTATTTTTTGGAAATTTAGACCCATTGCACCCTTATATTATCAAAATTTTAGCACAAATTTCTAAGATAGAGGTACCAAATTAAATTTTGCCCCACCAAAATAATTTTTCTGGCTCCGCCCCTGCATGAAGTAGAGGCCTATTCTGAACCCTTCTCATCTGTTTGGCTTTATTAATTTGGTTGTTGATAACTTGAACTCAACACTAGTTCTACATGTAATGTGGTGAGGGAACCAAGATTTTTTGTTCATCTTAGGATTTGTCTGTATGACGATACATAAGATTATTTTAACTTGTTATTCAATATATAGTGTTTGCATCTGAGAACCTTTTAAAAACAAGGTCATTCAAGTAAGCTCATATGCACCATATGGATTATTCTGACCATTGAAGCATAGAGATATCATCTTTCTGAAATATCCCCTTAATGTTATACCTCGCCATTGTTTAGAGTTTATCATTGCTTTTCCATATAAGGAATACACACATCCACACTCAAGAGTACTCAATGTGGAGTCAAAATTTCCATATGGAGTACTGAGGCCATATTTGGGACCAAAGACATATATCGCTTATGGTTTTAGAGAAGAGCTTTGCCACGGAGATTCCGCGATAAAACTTCACTGTGACATGTCCGATGCGATATGTACTATTCAAGTGTTCATTTCTTTCTGGTATTCTATCATGTATAGGATATTTATTCATTTTAAATTTATTTTATGTAGGAGGATGCCAAAGATTGCGGGGGATAATTTTGTGTCTTTATGGGGTTATAACATTGCTTGGGAGTCATTTTGATTGGTTTCTGGTGCTTTATTTTCTTCTAATTTTATTTGAAAAATATTTTATTTGCAATTGGGAATGTGAATTTTTTCTTGTAAAATTAAGTTAGAAAAAGGCAGAAGGTACAAACTTTCCAAACAGAACCTTGACTCCTACTTTCTATGAATTAACCTAATTCTATTTCAGCTTAAAATGATTAGAGAAACTGATTTGTATGTTTTCCCATGAACTAATAACTAGTGGAGCTAGCTCTTCAATGCAATAAACAAATGGCTGGTGAGTGACCTTTTTCTAGTTAAATAAAAACATGAATTACCTAGGACCATCTCCTTGTGTAGCCGTTTTGGCAACTCTGATTGATTTTGAATTTTGTTTTAGCTCAAGTTTCATTAGTGGATGAAGGATTTGGTGTATGTGCACTATTTTATAAGAATGGGCATGACCATTTCCTAGAACACATAAGTGATGACAAAAGGTGCAACAAAACTTGGTTCTAAGTTTCATGAATGTAAAGGAAATAATGAGGAGAAATGCTAAATATTTTGCCATTTTGATGCAGCCCAGTACAGTTCTTAACTAGCAAAGCGGGATCCAAGGCTTGGAGGGTGATGTTAAGGATGAAAACATGACACAATTTCCATATGGTATGATAGGATACATCTGAGCATTTTTAAGTCTCATAGATGTGTGAATTAGCCTTGTGATTTGATGTGTATATGCCAAATGATTTTATTGCTAGTTTAAGCTAAAGTTATGTTTAGTCTCATAGATAGTTATATTTGGGACAGTTATGTTTAGTCCCATAGATTATTATTTTTGTATCATACATTTAGTGGAAATGTGTTTTTATGTTGCTAGATGTGGTCATATATATGTTGTCAGACTGTGTTTACTATTTGTAGTGAAGTATTAGAGCAGTTGTGGCCAGAGCTCAATTCTAGTTTTGTTTTTCCTAAATTGAACTATTAGGGCAGTTGCGCGCAGCTGTGATCAGCACCCAATTCTAGTTTTGTTTTTCCTAAATTGAACTATTAGAGCAGCTGCGCGCAGCTGCGATCAGCGCCCAATTCTAGTTTTCTTTTTCCTAAATTGAACTAATAGAGCAGCTATGCGCAGCTGCGGTTAGAACTCAATCCCAATTCTGTCCCAGACGAAATAGAACTATTAGAGCAGCTGCGTGCAACTGTAGCCAGCGCCCAATGGCAATTCCAAATCAAAAACCGGTGAATTTTCAACAACGGTTTCATTAAAATGGTGCAAACAACAAAATTGGTTTTTTTTAAACCGGTGCTAATATGTGGAAAATGGTACTAACCAAACAAACCAGTACTAAATCTAGCACCGGTTTTTATAACTAAAAAACTTGTGCTAAATATAGCACCGATTTTATAAAATCGGTGTTAGCCCAAAAAATCGGTGCTACACAAAAAAAACCGGTGCTAACTCTAGCACCGGTTTCTCAAAACTAACGATTTTATGTTTAAAACATATTACAAAACTATCACTACATGACATGTAAGAAGTGTTTTCAGTGCTACAACTGCATCCTACAACTTTGACTTCAAATGTAACATTTACAAAGCAAGACATAAATAAGAGGAAGCAAGAATGAATAATGATGGGTTTTACAACAGTGCATATGTATGTATTAGGAGGCGGCAAGGCAATCCTATCAAACTTTTATTGCATGAAAGCAAGATATTTAAATTTGTCCAAACTATGGTGTATGTATAATTTTATATTCATGTTAATTCTGGAAAGGTTATAATAATAATATTTTCATTTTCATTTATTTTTTAATAAATTCTACCTAAATTGATTACTTTTACTTTATAATTCTTATAGTTACTGTTACATGGAATATATTTAAAGTTTAATTTTTATTTTCATTTTAAATACGAAATTTAAATACTACATTTTAATTAAACAAATATTTTTGATCAAAAACACCGCGCAATGCGCGGTAGGACTCCATCAAGTGTACATGAGTTTTTATATGTTTCTTTTATATCTTATTATTAAAATTTTAAAATTCTATTCTTTTTTTTCATTATTCTCTGAGTGTGTCTCTTGAAATACGATTTTTTCATAAGTTATGGTAAAAATAAAGGTATAAATTAAAAATTAGAAGAAATCAAGATGAAAATTTTATATTGCGTTAATCGGATAAACTTATAAATACTACACGTTGCATAATAAATTTATAACATTACAACTAAAATATTTTATCTTTCTAATCCAACCCCGCATTTTCATATGCATATAAAAATGAAGTTTTTCCCAAGATTTTGCCTTCTTCTTGACAAAAATTTAAACATATGTAATTTCGGAAATCCATTCTTAAAATAGCTCCAATCTTGTATAAAAACTCCCGGCCCGTCTATAACCTGAACAACCTTGAGCTTCCAAATCAAATGGCAAGAGCCACCCAGCTAATGTCACCCTCGGTCTTTTTGGCTATGGTCATTTGGGCAAACCTCAATGCAACGATGACAGTAGCGTCAACAGATTTAAAGAGTGGTGTCTCCAGAACAACAAACAACGGGACCGCGAATTCGGCCGGGAGTTTCCTTCAAGCAATAAACAGGAAGCTTTCTGCAGTTGGTAATGATTTATCAGCTGTGAATGCATCAATGGCGCCTGCGAAGGTCAAGCCATGCACCTGTATTTATATTTATTGCCTATGCATGTGCCCTTGCAGACCTTGTAACTGTTGAAAGTTCAGACATGGTTAAGATAATCATAACCGCTGTTGATTTGGTTAATTGTTGTTTCCATATTTTAGTTATAAGCTTGATTTTATCAGTACGGCTACTCCATCTCTTAACACAAACAATTTCTAATAAATGTCTAAATATTTACAAATATGTATACAGTGGCTTTTAAAATTACTAATCATTAGATAGAGTAATTGATGTAACTAATGGGGTAATTTAATGATTGTTTTTACTCATTTACCATCATACCCTCATCTCTATCACGAGACAACTTCATTGTCACTGTTACCATTCAATGTCACACGCTTACACACACCAATAGCACAATCATGTTTCCATCATACTCCCTCCGTCCCACCAGTAATTGCATATTTTCTATTTTAGTTCGTCCCACCAGTAATTGCATGTTTTGACCTT
>JAULKM010061612.1:0-12305 GCA_032355605.1 Rubia tinctorum | reverse complement strand
CAGGGTTACTGGCACAGGAAGCGTGTCCTCTCCAGCACCATGCGTGAGAGTCTTCGCCAGAAAGCGTTGTGCGAGTTTTCTTAACAAATTTATAGTGCGATTTTAATTATCATAGATTTGACACACTTTCCTCTTTTGTAAGGGCATGTGCAGTAGTGGTTCGTCTCTTAATTTTAAGAGACTAAAAATGTCAACAATGGTGGTTTCTAGAGCGATTTCTTAATAAGAAATTACTCCATAGTTTCTTACTAAGAGACCACATGTGACCCACCTTTTGTCCTCTCTTGTCAGCCCATGTTTTTTGTTAGTAATAATTGGTTAGACTAAATCAATATTTTGATTTTGAAATTGTAATACTCGCTCCGTCCCAGGGGAACCTGCAGAGAGAATTTTTTCCTCCAAAGTTCCCCTGCCCCCCCTGTCAGAGCCCCCACGTGAAGGTTGTTTAGCCAGCAAAGTGAAAAATTATGGGGGGTAAATTTTCCCCCCTTTTCATTAATTGGGCCATCCCGCCAAAATAATGTGTTGGTAAGGCGCCAAAATAAACAAGAAAGTCACTTTTCAGATATTGTTCCTACAGTGCAAAAAATCCCAAAATCTACTGGAATCATTCCCTATAAATACAGAACCACTGTAAGTCTTCAACACTAGAGAGAAAAAAGATGAACAATTTCCTATCTAAAACTCCCAAAAATATTAGAGTTTGTTTTTGGTGAACCCTTAGGTAGGAAACACACTTCATCGAGCCATCCTGAACCCCCCGTAGGTTCTGGTTGCTCTCAAAAGTTGTGCATCTTCCCATCATCATTGGGTTTCTCTACTTCTCAAGTCTATGCAGGTAAAAAATCTTACAAATGAAGAGAGGCAACACATGGGCGAGTTCCTCTTGGAACACCACAAGCACGGGAATATCCAACATTCAAAAAGGGAAAGAGCAACAACTATGTTTGATTGCAACATACGCATGGTCAGTACAATATGGTCGTTGACTCGAGCTCAAATGGCAGCCGGAGGGCCATTGGACTTGCGTCATCGGATGACGGGGCATCTTCCACAGAATAAGAAAAGTATCGACCTGAATGTATTGAGAGCCTTGCCTGCAAAGGATAGAAGAACCATAAGGGGCACTGCCAAAGCATTGAGCATAGGGACGAGCAGCGTTCAAAGAGCAGTCACATGCAAGGTCATAAACAGTCATACAAGAAGTATCAAACCTGCCCTTACTGAACACAATAAGGTATCCCGTATGTGGTCAGTTTTAGAAAAGTTAGATGCAAATCTTAGGTTCAGATCAATGGACCATGTCATACACATTGATGAAAAATGGTTCTATTTGAGTCAGCCTACTGTGAGATACCTACTTGCCCCGGATGAACAGGAGCCTTACCGAACTTGTAAACACAGGTCTCACATCCCAAAATTAATGTTTATATGTGCAGGAAATAGGCCTATTTGGGGGGAAGATGGTGAGTTACTTTTCGATGGCAAACTAGGCATATTTCTATTTGTGCAAGATCAAGTTGCAATTAATAACAGCAAAAATAAGCCAGCAGGTACAGTGGAGAAGGTGCCAATGCCAAAGATCACTAGAGATGTTACAAGGGCCAATATTATACAAGAAGTAATCCCAACAATCAAAGTTAGGTGGCCATCACATTTATTGGGGAAGTTCATCCACATTCAACAAGACAATGCAAAGCCACATATTTTCAATCATGATCTAGATTTTAGGGCAGCAGCAGAATCTGATGATTTTTTTTATGAAACTAGTCAGTCAACCAGCATATTCACCCGCTTGCAACATACTTGACTTAGGTTTTTTTTAACTCTATTCAAAGTTTACAGTAAGAACAACCAGCAGCAAATATGGAGCAATTAGTGGCAGCAGTGAAATCAGCATATGACAGGGAATAAGCATTCACTTTGAACAAAGTATTCATCACTCATTAACAATCAATGATAGAGATTTTGAAAGCACGTGAGTCAAACAAGTACAAGATGCCACACATGAACAAAGACAGACACATAAGAAATAGGACTCTACCAAGGTTACTGCAGGTAGATGAAGAAGTAGTGAGGGGCAACATTGAGCATCTAATGAATGAGAGGGCATTGGATAAAACCATCATACCATTGATGTATGCCATATGTTATCTACCATGAATGTTGTAGTGTAAACATTTTAGGGGCTGGTATTTTGGCAAATTTTGTAAGCCAGGAACATCCCACTTTTGGTGTGAATGAGATGTTCCTAAACTAACCTCAGATAAATGCACATTATGCTAATGTCATTTACCCTTTTAAAAAAATCTTTCTTGTCAATTGTCATATATTCTGTTTCCTTTTTCATTACAATGTAACTCAAAGCACAAATGCATAACTAAACAAGAAAAAGTCCAGAAATGGTTAACAGGCTCGCAAACAAACAGGGAACATGCAAAGTATATGGTCAATTTAATCCACATGTAGCATCATGAGGGGAAGATGCAAAGCATAAATTCAGGTTCAATGATCCCGAAAATAAAGCTGAACTCATTCTCTATAAATGCAAAAGTCATGGACTGCATAAATGCCGTAAAAATGAAGACCAATTATGTCCATAGCTCCCACTTCATGGCAAAACCTCAAAACAAGAAAAGTAAGGGTTTTTGTTGGGGAACCCTTAGGTCGGACAACACAATTCATTGAGCCGTCCCAAGGCCCCATAGGTCTTGGTTGCTCTCATCATTTGTGCATCTTTCCATCGTCATCGGGTTTTATTTTTATCAGGTCCATATGGGTAAAAAATGTAACACAATGGTCAACAAACAGGAAAGATGTAAAGCATCGGTTCAGGTTAAGCCACATGAAGCATCGGCAGGGGAAGGTGCAAAACATAAGTTCAGTTTCAGGAAAATGAAGGATCAAATGGGGAAAATGCAATCAAAAAACCGGGTTCAGCCACAAGATAAACACAACAAGTGCATGCGAGCTGAGGTTTACCATTAACTGCCATGATAGCATTGGAAAGAGGAACAAAGAGACTGACCATACAATGGCCAACAAACTTTGGAAGATCCAAAGAGTAACATCAGGTTCAGCCACATAAGTTTAGGTTAAACCATATAAGTTCAGCCACATACTGACAGGGGAGCATAGGTTCACCATATAACAGGGAAGATGCATAGGGAAAGTTTAGGTTCGGCCACAAGAAGCATCACGTTCGGGTTAAGCCAACATAGGTTCAGGTTGACCCACATGATAAACACACAAGCTGACAGGGGAGAAATGGTTCACCATATAACAGAGGAGCAAATAAACTAACAAGGAAAATGCATAATCACAGTATGCGGCTAGCCCACATCAGTTTGTGCAACAAGCAGATAGTAGGCGACAATCCCTCATGAATTAGTACAAAAACACACAGTAGGCGTCAATCCCACGTGAATTAGAACAACCACATAGCAAGCGGCAAGCCCTCATGAATAAGAAATAAGAAACAGTTAGCGGCAAGCCACATGGATTAAAACAACAAACACCGAGTAGGCAGCAAACCAGTACGAATCATAGGAAAAACAAAAATAATGGCACTAACAGGCCAGCAAACCATTTCATCCAACTCAAGGATAGGAACAGTATCACCTGATTAGTAGCAACATTATTTTTTCTTCTAAACTTGAAACATTATCTCATTTTAGGGTTTGTCAAATTCCTCTTTTTTCGTCAACATTATCAAACGGGTTGAGGAACCAATGAACCCTGAAAACATGCAAAATGGTTAGAAACAAAAAAACCACTCGGTACATGATCATAAAAATAGGAAAAATATGTAAAAGTAAATCGTATTAACTTATCTTTTTTTGTGCAATCTGAACAAAAGATGGCAGAACCCTAATTTTATGCCTCTTTGCACGCCTCGACTCCCTCAACCACGAACACAACAAATAAAGGACTTCGTTGCTGCCGTATGTGGTGTCGTCGGAGTTCGTCTCAGATCCGGTGACCTCCAACATCAGCGACACATCGATGCCACCAGCGGATGGTCGACCATCATCGCCACCGACTGAGAGTCATAAATTTTGAGCAGTATCGGGTTCACCACCTCTCAGTGGTTATTTTCACCGCCGACGAGTACGTTGCCTCCAACCTCATGACAAAATGGAACATGCAGTAACTTTGAACCTTCCTAGACCTGGATCTCGCCATCAGCGACGCACTGAAAGTGCTGGATTTTGGCCTTGTTTCCGATTGGAAGACTCCGGCATTGCCACTGTATCCAGGGTGCCACATGAGGTGGCATCGTCCACCTTCGTCTCAAGAACGAACTCATCGGGGCTTAAGTATCTGAAACGTAACATAGGGAGCAATACCGGCATGATCGATTGGACGAAGACGAGAGAGATGTCATAGAGGTTCAGATCCGTAGTTGAAATAAGAGAAACTGATATTATAGAGAAGAAGATTCGAAGAGGCAGTGACTAGGGTTTGAGAGTAAGAGAGCAGAGATGAGAAAATGGAGGATAGTAACAAAGCAAAAGAGGCGTTGAGAAATATGCGAGGATTAAGATTTTCACTGCATGAGTATGAATTATTGGTGGTGGATATCGGTTGAGAATAATGAATGTCAAACAGAGGAGTGGTCATGAATTTGAAAATTCTGGTATGTTTAATTAGGAGTGTGAATTCGGTTTAACTTATTTGAATGGATTGATTAGTCACTTAATGGGTTGGACTTTGAGTAATTTGTGAAATTTAGTAAGGGTAGTTCAGTAGTTACATGTCCCATTATTTGCCAAATAAAGAAAGTGTGCAGATTTGCCTGGGACAATCAAAAAAGGAAAGTGTGCAGATTCTCCTAGGACGGAGGGAGTAATTGGTCGGACTAGATTAATATTTTATCATTTAAGTATTTTATGTAATTTTTCTAGTCGTTATAATTGGTTTTTGTTTATATAATGCTTCTTTAATAATTTTAAAAAATTAATTCTCTTATTATTTATTTAAAAATAATAATTTCTTAAAAAAACAAAATTATTTTTTTACAATGAAGAACGATATATACAAGAACGAAAAAAATTAATTATTTAATTTTTTTAAAATGAAATTTAATTTTAAATTCTCCCTCCTTCCCAACTCTATTTGCACTGTAATCATTATCACGCTGTTTAAAAAATATGTTTGACCGTTAATAAGTTTATCTACGTATAATAACGACAAATAAAAAGTTGATATTTAGAAATTACTTGTTACGACGAATTGTACAATATCACATATGAAAATATTATTGTTCATATACCTATTCAAATATGCGGTCAAACTTTGATAGAGAATAGTGCCAAAAAGTAGAAGTGCAAGTAGAATTGGGACGAAGGGAGTATTATATATTAAATTTCACATTCAAATTTTTTGGGTGGACAAATTTATTTTAATTAAATGTTAATGATAAAACTAATGAGTAGGATAGAGAAAATCAAGTGGTGTTCATGAATAGTAGAAAGTGGTCTCTTACCATTGTGAAGAAAAAAAAGGATGATCTCTTACGTGATCTCTTAGGGTGAGATGGAAGAGAGAGATTGAGAGAAATAATATATTTAATTGGTAAGAGATCACTGATGGTATCTACCATTGCACCTGGTCTAAGGGCATGGGCAATGACGGTTTCTTAATTTTAAGCAACCACTCTAGAAACCGAAAACACCCACAATGGTGGTTTCTAAGAAACCGTCTCATGGTTTCTTAGTAAAAAATCGGTTAACGACCCAACCTTTCTTTTTAATTTTTTTCTTCAAAAATTCTGAATTTTTAAAAGAGTCCGTCTCTTGAAGACGGTATTTCCATAAGTAATGGAAATACCAAGGTTTAAAGTGCAAATTAGAAGAAATGAAGATAAAATTTTCAGGTTGCATGAATCGGGTTATAAACTTTATAACTACTACACGTTGAATAATAAATTTTTAACATTGCAACTAACACCTTTTACCTTCTATTATTATAATCAAATCCCATCTTTCCATAAGCATACGGAAAAGATGGTCTTTCCCAAAATTTTACCTTTTTAAAATTTGTAAAATTTATTTTAAAATAGGTAAAAAAATCCAGAAAAACTTATATCCACAAATATTTAATAATTTTGAAAAACATGAAATGAATTTTTAAAAATGAAATTGTAATATTCAATTTCATATTCAATTTATTTTGGGTAGGCAAATTTATTTAAATTAAATGCAAAAAATTTGTGAGTATGATTGAGAAAATCAAGTGGGGTCTATGAATAGTAAAAAATAATTTCTTACCATTGTGGAGAATAAAATGGGTAGTTTCTTAGTGTGAGGTGAAAGAGAGAGAATGAGAGATATAATATATTTAATTGGTGAGAAACCGCTAGTGGTTTCTACCATTGCTCTTAGTCTAAGGGCATGGGCAATGACGGTTTATTAATTTTAAGAAACCACTCTAGAAACTGAAAATATCTACAATGGTGGTTTCTAAGACGATTTCTTATTAAGAAACCCTCCAATGGTTTCTTGGTAAGAAACCGGTTCTTTATTTTTTATTCAAAAAATTTAAAAATTTAAAATTGGTAAAAAATTAAAATTTGTTTTAAAAAAATTAAAATCGGGAAAAATTTATATTCACAAAATATTTAATAATTTTTAAAAAATAAATTGAATTAAAAAATGAAATTGTAATATTCAATTTCATATACAATTTATTTTGGGTAGGCAAATTTATTTAAATTAAATTTAAAAATTTTGTGAGTAGTATAGAGAAAATCAAGTGAGCTCCATAAATAGTAGAAAATTATTTCCTACCATCATGGAGAATAAAATGGGTAGTTTCTTAAGTGATTTTTTATGGTGAGGTGGAAGAGAGCGAATGATAAAAAATAATATATTTAATTGGTAAGAAACCGCTAGCGGTTTCTACAATTGCCCTTGGTCTAACTATTTTTATGATTTTAACATACTTCCTCTGTTTCATTGGATGTGACACATTTTTTTGATTATTTTTATAAATTTGACACATTTTTCTTTTATGGCAAGATTCCTTCAATTTCATCCTCTCATTCTACTTTTTCCCTTTCTAAATTTAATTTCATCTACTCATTTCATTCACCTGAATTCAAGCACCTAAAACTATGATGCCACATCCAATGAAACGGAAATAGTACTTTGCATTTTGCCTTTACACCTATTTTTTTCTTTATAAATTTAATTTCGTCTAATAATTTCATTCACATTAATACAATCATCTAAAATTATGGTGCAAGTAATTAAATTTTGGGTATGACCATTTATCTTCATATACTTATATTTTAGACCTCGGTAAATTATATGGTATCACTGGAGTAATTTGAGCAACGTATTCCCATGGATATTTATATATTTGATAAGCACTCTTATATGTGACATTATACATTATTATAATTTAATTATAATTGTAATTACTAAATAAATATCGTAATGAACACATAATAACATTAAAATACACATTTTATATGTATAAACTGCACATTCATGGTACTTTGGGTACAATATAAGAATTGTTAAATCTACTAACTTTAGTTAATCTATAATTAATTTTAGAAAATATTGGAATGAGTTTTTAAGCATAAGAAAATTTCAGGAGCAGTGCAAATAATTGGAATTAACCGTATCAAAAATATGTGTACATAGTGAGAGAATGATTTTCCACAATGATTTTTGTATTACTACTCAGAATAAATAGAGTACAAAATAGATAAGGAATAATAGTATTAGAATAACTTTAGTCTAGTCATCAAACTCAATCCTAGTAATAAGATATTTGACTGATTCTAACACCCCCCTCAAGCGAAGCGTTGGATGCTCAGCGACACAAAACTTAGATCAGAAGAACTCGAAAAGTGGACAAGTGAAGATGTTCGCAATATGAAGAGCAGTAGGAACATGAGCAACACGCAACTTGCTAGAAGCAACCAACTCTCAAACAAAGTGATAGTCGATGTCGATGTGCTTCGCCCTGCTTGTGAGTAACTGGACTCTGATCCAAGAAGACAGCGCTACTGTTGTCGCATAACATCAGGGGATAACCAGAAAGTGGAACACGAGATCACGAAGAAGATGAGTCAGCCAAACAACCTTTGAGGCGGTGTTAGCGAGAGCCCGAAACTCAAACTCCATGCTCGAATGAGAGACAGTGGGCTACTTCTTGGCACTCCAAGAAATAAGTTTTCCACCAAGAAAAACAGCATAACCATATGTAGATCGGAGAATCTCAAGACAATGGGCCCAATCAGCATCAGAATAACCCAACACTCAGGAGAATTGGCAAACCAAAAAGCAAGGTTGAAATGCGGAGTACCTCAAACGTATTGAAGAATTTGATTGAACTGCAGCAAAATGATCGTCACGAGGGTCCTAGAGATACTGACTGACTTACCGCAAAGGCCAAGTCAGGATGAGTAATCGCCAGGTACTGAAGAGCCCCAACAAGAGAGCGGTAAAGAGTCAGATTCTAAATGGAGGGCTGGTGGAGTTGTGGAGCTGCTGGGGCAGCATCAGACATCCCGACACGATTGAGAATATCCCTGGCTTACTTTTCTTGGCTGAGAAATAAACCCGATGAAGTGAGTGTAACTTCTAAACCAAGAAAGAAGTGAAGAGTGCCCAAATTCTTAATTAAAAACTCCCGATGCATCCTATCAATGAATAGAAGATTCAAGTCGTTACCTATGAGCATGATGTAATTGACATAAACTAGCATGTATAGTAACGACGAGCCCCGAGACAGAACAAAAAATGGAAGTGTCTGCTGAACTGCATAGAAACCCGAGCTCAATCAAATAGGTGCCGAATTGCTTAAACCAGGCCCACAGAATTTGCTTAGAACCATAAATTTCCTTACGCAAGTGACAAAAATAATCCGGATGAAGCGGGTCCTTATAGCCAATAGGCTGCGTCATATAGACTGGATTACCCAAGATGGATCCTGAACAGCAATGCAATAATTCATGGGCTCAAACTAAGCAAGTAAGGTAGCCATAAGACCATGAGCAACAACATCAGAATAATCTTTTTACTGAATAACCCTAATCGCCGATTGAGTAGCCCTCTGATGAGTGTAAGGCCGAGGTAGAGGGACTGGATGAGCTGTAGCGGTCGGTGAAATAGATGGCAAAGGGTCCAGTGAGGTAGCCGGTGAACCGGGTGGGTTGGTCAGTGAACTAGGTGAGCTGATTTATGGCGAGATGGGTGGAGCAGTATGCGTCGAAACGGGCACTAAATGGTCTGAATCGACAAAGCAGACGAACATGGTGTCATAGTTGTGAGGAGAATAACATCGATGAGACATGGTCACCGAGAAGGATGAGAAGCCACTATGGAAGAAATAGGAATATATGCTGATGCATCAACATGATCCAAAAAAGTATAGACATCCAGAGAGAACGAAAAAACTGCAGTAGAACCATCAACATAAGGGAAAGAAGTGTCATCAAACTGAGAATGTCTGGTGACATATATCTTTCCAGATGTAGGATCCAAACATTGATATCCCTTGTACTGAGAGCTGTACCCAACAAAAACACTCGGCAAACTGTGAGGAGCGGGTTTGTGAGATGCATATGGACGAAGATAAGGGTATACACGATAACTAAATACATGAAAATTCATGTATATGGGAAGCCAACCATTAATAACTTTATATGGTGATCATTTGCCAAGGACAAGAGTGGGCAACTGATTTATGTTATAAACGGCTACTGAAAAAGCGTGAGGCTAATGAGAGAGAGGGATATGAGAGTGGTATAACATAGACAAATCCATCTTAGCAATGTGGCGGTGCTTGCGCTCTGCCCGACTATTCTGCTCAAGAGTGTACGAGCAAGAAATCTGATGGTGAATGCTCTTTGTCTGAAAGTAAGAGCGTAAGAGACCATTTACGAACTCAGTCCACCCCATCACTCTAAAACACCTTAATGGTGGAAGAGAACTGGTAAGCCTCAAACTGGTGATAAACATCCAAAAATCATATTTGCGGCACAGTGGGTAAAACAACAAGATTCTAGAATGATCATCTAGGAAAATAGCATGGTAGGAGAAACCATCAGCTGATAAAATAGAAGAGGGCTCCGATAAGTCACAATGAACTAGATCAAGTGCTCTAGCAGCATGTTTATCGTTTGTATAAAAATATAAACGTTTCTCTTTAGCCTTTTCTCATGATAATTCTTTTACCTATGATATTCTTTGTCCTTATCTTCCTCTGGTTTAGCTTGCTCCTAAGCCTACAAGATAGACAGAGGTTAGGCAGGTGCAGGGTAATGTCTACTCCAATGCTCCGGTCAGCCATGTTTGCTGTATATGGTAAATAGTAAAGTGGTTATGAAATCTTACCTTACATGCATGTGTGATCCACTTGTTATACGTATCTTTGGGGGCTGATGAGAAAGGTGTCGTCCCATTGCCCCACATCCGTTATTCCTCGGGCCTAACGCAGCTGATCTGTTTCTCCCTTCCTGGGTTAACTTCTTGCCTTGGGCCTTCTTATATTATTCCCTTGTTGGGCTAATTCTGTGGGTGTGATCCACTTGGGCCCGCACCCTGTCAAGTTCCCCCTGTCCGAATCCTTGTTTCTTTAGTCAACCCAGGGTGATGGACTAGATCTTACTATTGACTTGATTAGTTCCCCAAGCCACAGGAAGCGTGCCTGTGATATGCGGCATGCGCCGTAGGTGGCGTGCCTACAACTTGCTTCCTGCATCGCTTCAGAGCATGTTTTTGGCAGGAAGACTCTTCGAACCTGGGATTTTGAATTGTTGATGGCACAGTTATTTCTTTCACCAGTTGGCATTTTGACGGTTATAGTACCTGTCCAGATGCTCACCATGTGTCCTTTTTTATGGTTCCCGCATGCTTGTTTATTAAATTTTGTATCTTCTCGAGTTAAATTTAATTGCATCATTGTCGTTTCCTCTCCCTAGGTATACCTTGGGTCTATCACCTCCTTATTTTTTTCAATGCTTCTTCTCCCTTATTCTTCTTCCTTTCTCTTTACTTTTTTCACTCCTTCGCTTCTCTACTTCCATTTTCCCGGCGTTCTCATCTTCTTCTCCAGGTACCCTCTCCATTTTTTTTTCTCTCGCTTTATTTTTGAGTCAATATGGTGTCCATCGTAGGCCCTCCTAAGGAGGATTCATAATATAATACCACTAATCTCGAGTGCCGCTCGGTCTATGCCCTGATTGAGGCAACGGTCGATGCCGAGAAAGTTAACTTTCATAGCATAAGAGATCATGTCTTATTTTACGGTGTTTCTCAGACTGTGTTGGATGCTCCCTACAGAATGATTTCCTTGTAACTGGAAATTATAGATCGTTGTTGTCTTAGGTTTCCGATGTCCTCTTTTTTCCAGGCCGTATTGGCCCTTTTCAACTTGGGTTTAACCGATCTTCCCCCAAATTGAGTTTGTGACCTCTTAGGTTTTGAGGTTTTGTGTCGCCTCTTGTGTATTGGTCCCTCTGTCCCCCTCGTCAGTGTTTTCTTCCATTGAGCTAGGATGCCCCCTGATTGGACCATTCTGAAGTTACAGCAGGACGAGGTCAAACTGTTGACGGACCTCCCCACTCAGGTTGAGTGGAAATGGACGCTCATTTTTATATATGAAGCCTTGGTCCTGGGCTTGAAAAAGGCCTGGGAGAATTTCCCGTCCAGACCGGAGAGAGGGCGAGGAGCACATCCTAGTGTCACCGAGGTGGCTGCCATATAGCCTTACAGTTTATCCCTCGAAAAAGTCAGCATGAGACGTGATCTCATTTTACGAGATTCCACTTTGTGGGCTGTTAGTATGCCCTACCTTTCCAACGGCATTGCCCCCGGTGATGGTCCTGCGGATTTAAGTGGTATTGGTTCCACACTTCTTGCTTGCTAACCATGCTTAATTTACTTTATTTTTGTACGTTTCTCGTTTTACTTCCTTTATTTTTTCTAACTCGCGCGTCCTGCTCTGTGTCTCAGAGTTGTCGGTGACTAACTTCTTTGACTACCTGTCAAGGCTCCCTCATCGTGCTGCCAGGGTTCATCCTCCTCCTCAGAGTGAAGATACGACATGCATTGTTGACCAAAATATTAGCATCTTCCAGTTGTCTGACATTGAAACCTCCGATGGGCAGCCCATTCAGAAGAAAGCTCGACATGGTTCTGGTCTCCCCCCAAAAAATTCTACTTCTGCTGGTCGTGTTCTTGTGGAGATGATCCTGGAGGAGGTCCCTAAGACTCTGGGGCTTCAACCTGTTGAACAGCCAGGGAATGGTGCCATCGTGGCTCATTCAGGCGATCCCCTTTTTA
>JAULKM010061603.1:0-12305 GCA_032355605.1 Rubia tinctorum | reverse complement strand
CCCATTGCTAATAGTATCCAATACTACTCTTGGTCGATAGGGTACATCCAATGTACTACCAATCTCCTTTTGCCTCAGCATCTGAGAACCCCTCGCTGATAATGACGAGCAAACCAAAACTAACATGTAGACCTCTTTCATTAGGTCTACCCGCATCTGTCCCAAGATTAGAAGTGTCACTATTACTTTGGAGAAATTTGTCACTAGTGATCAAGGGCTTAATGGGTGTTCTTGTTTCAGAAAGACAAATCATTGCGCATTATTGCTTTTGAGACTGTGGTTCGTTATGTTGGTTAATCATTAGTGAACTAACTTCATAATCATTCCACACACATAAAACAACCGCATGCATTTATAATATAAAACAATAAATGCGATAAATAATTGCATCTAAAGTGATCTCAGTATGACCCTCTAATCTTGACAAAGTTTTCATCTTGTCTGTTGGATCCCATCTTTCGATTTTCTCATCAAACTTACAATTTATTTCAATTTAAATATTAAAACTGAAAATAAATTTATAGCATAGCAATAAACGGTACGCAACCTGTATTTAATTACAATACTTAATAAATAGCACGTATACCGTATTTAAATATCTAATTGGGTCATACTAGTCACTGATAACCCTGCACTTAATTCCAATTCATATATGCTTCCATTCATTTTACAATGAATGGCCCAATAATATATAAAAGCAAATTGGAACAAAATCATTTAGTAAATTACGCAATTAACCAAACAAAAATAATTAAGTTAACTAATTTCAAAATTATTAACCTTAATTATTTTATTTGTCATATTTAATAATTCTAAATTACTAAACTATTTAAGTATATTAGGCAATCCATACCAAAATAATTAAGTTAACTAATTTCTAAAGTTATTAACTTCAATTATCTTTAACTAATATTTAATTTTTCTAATCAATAAAACAATTACAATTTTAATAATTCAGTACATCAAAAAACTTAATTAATAAAAAAATCATTTTTATTTAATTTTGATGCCAAAAATTAAAATTACAAACACGTTGTTCATATTTAATTTTTAATTTCTAAAATTAAAATTTCTCCCACTCAAAAATTAAATTAATAAGAAATTGGCTCATTGACTCCAATTTTTTTAAAAATTAAAACTAATTTAATTTTAATTTATTTCAAAAAATAAAAAAATAATCAAGACTAACTCGGCCCGGTTCAACCAGAACCAGACCAGAAAATCCAGCCTAGTCAGAACCGGTCGGCCCAGAACCAAGTTGGGCTTCACGTGGCCCAGCCCCCAGCAGCAAGTATAAAATTGACCCAGTCAATTAATTGCCAATTAATTCAATCTGGATTTTAATTTGACCCAACTAAAATAAAGCTTAATTTATTTTTAACACCAGTAGCCGCCTCCGCTACAATAACCTCCGCTACAGTATCCGTCAACAGTACTGGGTGAACAGTATTTTTGAAATTTTCTGAGTGGATTTAAATCAAATTAAATCATCCAATAATTAATTTGATTAAAAACATGAACACGAATCTAAACACCATATTATGTAAATCTAATTCACTTATTCTTTAGATCAAACTAAAACAGGCTCTGATACCACTGTTGGGAATTGATTAAATATAATTTAGCGGAAAATCAATTATCTAATCTCGGATCTCATGCATGTATTTAATTTGAATCTATTTAATAGTTTAGATTATCTTTGAAGCTTGCTTTACCGCTAGATTCGATAAACCACGGAGACGAGAATCCCATATGTGATTCCTCTATATGTATCCAAACAGCACGATCAGATCGCATACATTGCCGTCAACTTAGAACGTTGATCAGCAAGCAAAGACTCAGTCTTTCTTTTTAACGGTGAGTTTTGTTTTCTGAGAATGATTGGATTGGTTTCTGGTTTTTGCTGTCTAGAATGACCAGGGTTCTAATAATTTGATTCGATACATTTCTGTAAAATATCTATTTATACAGAATTGTCATTAATCCAAGAAACACTAATTCAAGTCAATCTGGGTCTAGCCCAATTAGAATTAATGAGTTCTAAACTCAATTTTCATATAAATACTATCTGATCTCCTAGCCCAACAATCATTCCTTTTATCCAATTTCATGTCTTGTTTGTGACCCTATATGTTCAGTTATAATAAGTTGCAATGCCAATATAATTGATGCTACCTGATCGAAAGCGATTTCCAGCTAAACATTTCAATCACTCAAAATAACAAAGTTAATTATCTCTGTAATTAATCATTTAACTATATATGAAAAATGCACATTGACAGAATGATACTATTCCAACGTAAACATGGTCTTGCAGTGCTACAGCCATTTGATTTTTTTTCTTTGATAAAAGCCATTTGATTTTTTTTATCACAGCTATTTGATTTAAAGATGGCCAAAGTTGGATGGAATTCTTTGAATATGTGCACCTCGAAATGTGTGATTTAATCTTTGTTTTATATGTCATTGAGGTTGGCTCTCATTGGAGGTACACGTACGTGGCGGCCACTCTGCATGCACCATTGCACCCTGCCTTTGAAATCGACGCATGGCCGCCTGCATGATCCTACACGTGTCCTTTTCATTTCCTTCATCGTATAAAACCTTTGAAAAAACCCTTCTTCACTCTCTCTAATCCCCTTTCTACAGTCTTTCTGAAATTTAATGATATAAAATCGAAGCGGTCTGTTCATCATCAACCATCATCAGGTATGCAGAAACTCATTTTCGTTCCTATTCTAGGTCAGATTTAAATCACTGTATTTTTATATCAATTGAATTTTTTTCCCAGGAGTTTTCCTGCCCAATTGAAACCCTTTTAAACTTAGGGAGGGATTTATTGAAAAGGGAATCTTAATAACTTGGGTAGCTTGTGTGTGTTTGAAAATCTTGTAATACAATAAAATTTATTTGTGTTGGAATATATTTTATTTTTGGATCTGCCCCCTTAATAATGCTTGTGTAAATGCGAAATACTGTGCTAGGATGGAAGATCCAGAAGAGGATTGGAGTGTGGAAGAGTACCTTCCATACTCTTCAACTGGGGAAGAAGATCAACCCAAAAGCACAGTGAGTTGGATATGGAAGAAAGGCCTCAACCTGGGTAAGAAAGTAGTCATCACAGGGGTCATCGTTTCATCAGCACCCATTGTTCTTCCACCTCTTGTTTTTATGTCCGCTCTTGGTTTTGCGGTTTCGGTCCCCATGGGAGTTGTCTATGCTAGCTATGCAGCTTCTGAGAAGCTCATGAGCAAGCTGCTTCCTATGCCCACCACATCACCGTCCGGGGCGGAGGAGCTCGAAACTGATCAGCAAGAATCTCAAGCTCCAGGAGAAGAAATTGGGATGGAAAAAGAGGTCAAACAAGAGACTCCAGAAGAAGATATCGAAATGAGGATCGAGTTTGTGGAGGAACAGGAAGAAGACAAGCTTTACCAAGATGCTAGGGTGGAGCAAGTCGAGGAGGAAAAACCATTGATTGAAGAAAGCAGGAACGAGGAGGCATTGCCGATGCCCGAGGTGAATCGAGTCACAATTATAGCAGTGGAGGAAGAGGAGAAGATTGATGATGGTGTTGTGATGAAGGAAGAAGAGAAGTTGATTGTGGTATCAGGAGATGTGGAACAATCGTCCGCTGTCAGCGATGAACATACTGGATCAGAACAGGAGGCTGTTGGAACCAAACACTTGCCGGAGAAGATCAGGGATGAGGGTAGTAGTAGTGCCGGTGAATCCGCGAAGAAGAGTCACAGTAAGAAGAAGAGCAAGCACCATCATCATCATCATTCTAATAAGACTCACGGGATTTCAGGCAAGAAGGAAGGAACAGCAACCAATGGCAATCATGCAACTTCAGAACCAAAATCTAATGAGGTTAGCTCTCGGTATACATTGTTCGATCCATCTCTTCTGTATGTTAACGTTTCAGTTTCAGTTTTAGTTTTGTAAATATGTATATGCAATGTTCTTACTCTGGTGTAGATGACCATCAGTGAGGAGAAGATATGGGATCAGATAAACGCTCTGCGAATGATTGTCGGATACAAAACCGCTCCTCACAAATCATTTTTGGAGGAACTGAAGGCTCTGTACATCTTCACTGGAGTGGAACCACCTTCGTCGTTGGACAAGTCCATCGACCTCCGAGATGCCGAGGATAAGCTTCAATTTCTCATGTCAGTTGTGGGAGTCAAGTAATAGTAGTTTCAGTATCATGGTCTTAAGTTGTTGTAACAATGTGTTCACTGATTATGTACCCCTTCTGGCTACTCTTAGTGATGTTGTCTTTTGGTTGGTTGCCATATTTGAAGGAGTGGAAATGTTTTAGTAAATTTAAAATGAAAGGGCTATTCTTCTTCAATTTTATCGGATGTCCCCGAAGGGACATGAAAGGGCTATTCTTGATTTGACACTTCAAGAGAGTAAGTAGTAATTCAAGAGGGGGAAAAAGCTTCTTTCTGAGTTGCAAAGATAAGGTGAAATGGTTTGGTTACCCAAACTTTTCATCTCCTTCTGCACAAAACAAAAGTAACCAAACCAGCTATGTGGATGATCCTAAGTAACAAAAGCCAAGCTTATGGTGTCTCTTCTTGGGCCTCGATGTTCCATCCATTTCCTCTTGTAGCACTCCTTTTCTTTTCACTCACTACTAGCATGTACTATTTCGTCATTTCCCATTGGAGTGTCAGTTGGGGTGAGTACGATGTTCCCCTTCTTCCCACGATGCGCGTGACACTGTTAAAATTTCCCTGCCATTTTACTTCGGTGTAGATTGCTCCATTGTCATGTGGGAAAATGACTGAATTTGAAGTTTGACCATGTTCCTTCCCTGACCCCTTTGTCTAGTTTTCTTGCCTTGTGTTCACCTTATTTCTAATTTCCTCTTCATCTTTTAATCCCTCTCGCCCCATAGATCCATCCTCCTCATTCCAGACATCCACTTCATTTCCCTATGCCACTCCCCGATTCGCTTTGATTGGCTCTCCGACCAGCCCTTCCACATTCTTGAATTAGAGTTTTCATGGACTTGCACTCTTGTTGGCGTTGAGTTGATGTCGTCGGTCGTATCTTCTCCATTGGCGGCAATTGGGTTCCTGGAGGTGTCACCGGGAGCGAACGCAAAGGGATAATGCCTGGCTGTGTCACCTTCGCGGTTGTGTCTCCGGGATGGCGAAAGCTTGGCTGCTGTGTCTCTGGCGAAGTTGCGGTCGGCGAGTCTTTGTGAGGGCACCGAATGTCGGTTGGCTTGCGCTGATGGAGCTGCTTGGCCTATCCATTGATATTCCGTCGAGGCACTGAAAGAGTAAATTCCCGATGATTGATTTCATAATATGATCAACAATATATAGAGTAAAATGTATCTAGAGGTTGAGTTCTACTAGAACTCTGACCCTAGAATATCTACTGGAATCACTTAGCCTCTGTTTGGCAAAGCTTTTAAGCTGATGTGCTTATAAGCAAAGCATTTTTTAGTGTTTGGTAAAGTGCTAAGAAAATAACTTATTTTAAAAGCAGAAGCTATTTGAGGGGGAAGCAGGAGTTGGTCTCCCCCTGCTTTCAAAATAAGCCAGCTTTGATTATAAACACAGTTTTGACAAACAGAACTTTAATCTAGTCATCGGGTTGACTTATTCTAACACACCCCCTCAGGCAAAGCGTCGAGTGTTCAGAAATGCAAAGCTTGGATCTGAAGAACTCAAAGAGTGGACGAGAGAGACCTTTGGTGAAAATGTCCGCAATCTGAAAGGAAGTAGGATCATGAGCAGTGCGCAGTTTCCCAGCTGCAAACAGCTCCTGAACAAAGTGGTAGTCGATGTCAATGTGTTTCGTCTGCTTATGAGCCACTGGATTCTGAACCAAGAAGATCACACTATTGTTGTTGCATTACAGAAGTGGAGAACCAGAGAGCAGAACACGAAGATCTCGCAGAAGATGAATCAGCCAAACAACTTTAGAAATTGCTTTAGCGAGAGCCCAGTACTCAGACTCGGTGTTGGAGCAAGAAATAGTGGCTGCTTCTTGGAACTCCAGGAAACAAGATTTCTGCCAAGAAAGACAGCATAACCATAAGTGGATCGTCGAGTCTAAAGGCATTAAGCCCAATCAACATCAGAATAGTTCAATACCTCGAGAGAGCTTGCAGAGCTGAAAGTGAGGCCAAAGTGCAGCGTACCCCGAACATAGCGAAGTATCCGAGCGACAGCTAAAAATGATCATCCCGAGGATTCTGAAGATACTGACAGACAGAGTTAACCGCAAAGTTTAAGTCTGGACGAGTAATAGCCAGAAACTGAGAGCCCCGACCAGTGACCGATATAGCGTCGAGTTCTTGAATGGGGGACTAGTGTTGTTGTGAAGCTAAGAGCTAGGCAAAATGGAGTGGAGACTGGTGCTGCATCAGACATACCAGCACGAGTGAGAATATCACGGGCAATATAAGCTTGACCAAGAAGAAGACCCAAGGTAGTAGGTGAAACTTCTAGTCCAAGAAAGTAATGAAGGGCACCTAATTCCTTAATAGAAAACTCCTAATGAGTGAGATCAATGAACTAACAAGAAGAGTCGAGTCATTGCCGGTGAGAATGATGTCATCCACATAAACGGGCCAATATAACATGGAAGATCCTCGAGATAGAACGAATAAGGAAGTGTCAGCAGAGCTACATCGAAAATCAATCTGAAGCAAGTAGGTTCTAAACTACTGAAACATGCCTGAGGAGCTCAATTCAGACCATAAATAGCCTTTTGCAAGTGACAGACATAGTTAAGATGAAGCGGGTCCTTGTAGCCAACTGGTTGCGCCATATAAAAGGGAGAATCAAGCACGCCATTAAGAAATGCATTCTTGACATCCAGCTGATGAAGGGTCCAAGATCGCATGGTGGAAATAGCAATAACGGTCCGAACAATAGAGTCTTTGACCACGGGGTCGAAAGTATAGTCAAAGTCAAAACCCAAAATCTGAGAGAACCCTTGAGGCACCATACGTGCCTTATAGAAATCAATTGTGCCTTTGGGATGATACTTTAGCCGATATACCCATTTGGAACCAACAATGTTGACATTCGACAGGCGCAGAACCAAATTCCAAGTATGTTGGCCACGAAGAGCTGCGATCTCATTATCCATAGCCGAGACCCAAGATGGATTTTGAAGGGCCTAGCAATAGTCTCTAGGTTCCTTCTGGGAGAGAATGGCAGCAAGAAGACCATGTCTGAATAATCATATCGCTGGATAGCAACAGATACAAACCAAGTAGTCATTCGGTGGGGGCGAAAAGGGGAGGCCACGTGTGCATCCTCTGTAGAAATTTTTGGTAATCCCGGTGGACTGGTTGGAGGAAAGATAGGTGGAGCGAGGTAGTTCGGTCCGGCCACTGGCTAGTCCGAGTCTATAGAACATATGGAGCAAGGTGCCGGAGGCAATGTAGAAACAATCGTGGGTAAATGAGATACAAAATCCGACTCATGATTAAAAAAGGAATAAACATCTAACACTGAAGGTGGAGAACCGATCATGAATGAATGGGGCGAAGGGAAAACACGCCTCTTCAAAATGAGCATGTCGAGTGACGTAAATTCTACTGGTAGAACGATCGAGGCACCAAAAACCTTTATACTACGAGTTGTAGCCAATAAATACACATGGAAAACTACAAGGAGACAACTTGTGGTTGGCAAAGGGGAAACCAAAAGGGAAAACTCGATAACCAAATGCATGGAAATTGGCATATATGGGATCCCGACCATTAACAACTTCAAATGGTGATAATTCGCCAAGAATAGGAGTGGGAAACTGATTGATGGTATAAGTAGCCACATCGCGTCAAGCCAGTGGGAGAGAGGAATATGTGAGTGGTATAACATTGACAGACCTATCTCAACAATGTGGCAATGCTTACGCTCAGCCCAACCGTTCTGCTAAGAAGTATATGCGCAAGAGATCTAATGATGGATTCCCCTTGTCTAAAAATGAGAACGTAAGCAGTCATTTACGATCTTGGTTCCTCCATCACTCCCAAACACCTTAACTAGTTCTCCACAAAAGCCACAAATTGACGATAAACATCCTAAAAACCATATTTGTGACGTAGTGGGTAAAATCATAAGAGCTGAGAATGAACATCAAGGAAAAAAATCATAGTATGAAAAACAATCAACAAATAAAATAGGATAGGGCCCCATAAATCATAATGGACTATGTCAAGTACCTTAGCAGCACGCTTATCATTTGTATGAAAAGACAAACGTTTACTCTTAGCCTTTTCACATGCATCACAAAGGGTAGGTTTAGGAAAATCGATGTGACAGATATGGATCCAGAAGCACGCAAACCAGAAATAACGGAATACGAAACATGACCAAGTCTAGCATGCCAGGTTTCAAAAGACGCACATGACATATTTGATTCCACAATAGACAATAAAGAAGATGCACAAAAGTCTAAAACATAAAGCCCATTTTCAGTATGAACATGACCTAAGATTTCACTAGTGATTTTATGTTGAATAATAAATTAGCAATCATCAAAGTAGACAACAAAGTTCAAATCTCGAGTTAATTTGCTAATCGATAGCAATTTTTTTTAGCAATATCAAGCACAATATATAATCACATCATAAAGAGACAATGACTTAGAAATCTAAGAATCACCAACATGACTAATACGGAGTTGAGAATCATTACCAACAACGACACGGTGAGAACCATCATAAGGTATCACATCATCAACAAAGGTGAGGGATAAGGCAGTGTGTTTTGTGGCACTAGAATCTACAATCAACTTGGAGCCATGGTGTCGAAATTCAGAGATACCACCAAAAAGAACCATACTGCAAAGTAGAAAAGTAACAAGAGCTAAATTCAATTGAGATAAACTGCACACGCAATGCGCTAGCTAAAAAACAAAGGTTACTGACCCGTGTGGATCATGCGCGCATGGTGGACAATTTTTTTGCTTGAGTGCGTGGCTTCATGCGCCTCTAGAAGGCTCTGCGTGCAGATCAAGAATGGGGGATGCAACATCTGAGAGTCTTCGCCAAACACCACATGAGAACAACCTACTCCTACCGCCAAATAAACCAACAGGAGGTGAGAATGCTGCTTCCGGAGAAAACTACCTTGGGGAGACACGGTGAAGACGTGACCATGAATCGAAAGTTGTAGAACTGTCGGAGAAAAACTCGATTGGGTGCTAAAACTGGACTGAAAATACACCCGGATATTAGAGGGAGAGACGCTGAGGAGGAAGATACCATCGGGTGAAGAGTCGCTGCCGGAGACTCACTGCTGGAAGACAACATAATCCACCAAAAGTTCATCGGCGGTTGACCGAAAAAGATGCGGTGGGAAGGACTGTGTTAATAATGAAAAAGAACAAGAAAAATAGGAGAAAGGGATCAGGGCCAAGATTAGCAAGGCTCTGATACCATGAAAGAGTAAATTCCCAATGATTGATTTTATAAAATGATCAGAATATATATATAGAGTACAATGCATCTAAATGTTGAATTACACTAGAACTCTAACCCCAGAATTTCTACTAGAATCACCTAATCTAGTTTTCAGGTTGACTTATTCTAACATGCACCAACATTATAGCCCATACGAGTTTGTTCTTCAGCCTTGGTGCAGACGGAGTATTCCGGTGGCGTGTTTGCCTCTGTTTCTCCAATGATTGGACTCTGTTTCACTTGTTTTGTGGTGAGCTGTGTATTGCTTTGTGTAGGATTTGGTTGTACAAAACCATCTTGGATGGGCTGTGTGTTGGCTCATTTATTTCAACTTCATTCCGGCTTCGCTCGAGACGTTCCTTGCTCCTCTCAGCCCTCTTTTGAATATCCTTTCTTGGAATATCCTTTTTTTCCTCTTGCTTTAGCCTCGTCATTATTTCTTTTCTCCAAATTGGTGGTTGAAGAAATACTTGCTTTGATGGCGCTCCATAAATTCATTATGACACCTGTCTCATATCTCAACTCTTCGATGTTGATGGTGAGATCCATTCCAAAATTGAGCCCATCTGCCGCTTGGTCCACCTGCGATTCAGCAAAGAAATTTGGTTCTTCGAAAAATGCCCCATTTGTGAGAAATTGTTTTGTTACCATTCCATCTGCCAAAGTAAACCTTTTGGATTTCACCTTATTAGCGGGGAGTTGTTCTAATACTGTTTCATCATTATGAAAGTATCTTCTGCCTTCGGTCACCGTGTATTCTTTAGTTATAACGTCGATGTTTTCATCTTCGACATGCTTTGTTTGCACCCTCCCTATTTCCTGGTCTCCTTCATCCATTTGTGGGTTTTCTACTGGGGACAGTGGTCATGGGTTGAACTTCTGCATGTCCACGTTAGAGGCAATATTTGGATATTTAAGTCCATCTTTCTCATAACTATCCCAGAAATCTGGCACCTTCAAGAGGTTTAAAAGCCAGTTTCATGCTTTCTCCAATAATTGAAGGTAGATTTCATTGACTGTATTTTCTAGGGCGATCACTCCTAGAGTTGGATCCTCCGCTAGTTCTTCTGCTGCTTTACCTGATTGATGCAATATCGGTGGGCTCTCGGGGTTTTACTCTTGTTTACCCCCCCCCCCCCCGTAGATCCTCTAGTGTGGGATAAATATCCTTGACGTACTTGAATCTATCCACAAGACCTCCTTCGACATGTTTAAGAACATGTTCATATTTGTGTGGAAATAGTGCAGTGGGAACCTTGTGAATCTCCTTATTAGGATGTTCATGTGGACTCTTGTTGATGGTGGGTAGAGCTCCTTTGAGACACCTCTGTAGATTTCTAGGTTTAGTTTTTGCCCCCAAGAGCTGCAAATCTAGCATCAATGTGGCCTTCAAGTACTTCACCATCTTAGAACCTGCACAGCGAGTAAGTGTGTACGCGACTGATTAAGCCGAAAAACTCAAAAGATAAAGAAGGATCATTAATTTCTTCATGCTCATTCCAAGATCGAAATACTATTTTTACAAACAAGAATGAAGCATCCCTCTGATTTGAGTTATGAGTACAAATTATCTCTTTTTCATTTTAAAGAACAAAGAAGGAAAAAATGATTTAAATAGTAGTCTAATTAATTTGATAATTTTAAAGATGTTTTTGTCATTTTTTTCGTCCTACTCGACGGGTAGGTATTGCAGTCAAGCTCCCTTCTGCATTTGCACTCGAGAGTCAATCTCCGCCCAACCCGAGAGTCAATCTCCGCCCGACCCGAGGAAACCTTCACACGCCTAAGTGCTCCACATCTCCTACACATCTTGTACACCCTCTCGTATCTAGTATTGATCCACGTCATTCCTCCTCTCCTTAGTTTTAGCCAAAATCCCAATACCAGTGATTTCTGGACCGGTGTCCAAATTCACATACTTACAGACTCCCCATATTTAAGGAGTCTGCCTTCGAAATTGACCTCATGGGTGTCATCCACAACAGTTACAAACTTTGCAATCGTGTTTCATCCAAAGTATTCCAGTGTAAGACCATAACTACGGATCCAAATAAGTACTTTGGTTATCAGTGCCATTTTCGGGACTAGCCTATGCAAAGCCGTTATACTTTCCGTTGTTGCTACTAGTCCATTGTGCAACAGTGCCAGGAGCTTCGGTCTTTGAGCGAACCAAAATGCATAGAACTTCCCAATTTTGGCAATGGCTTGGACTCCCTCTCCCCAATAGTTTGAGATGTGCAGCAGCATACTCGATAAGGAGAAACGGTTGTACTCGAAAAAAAATTCTACCAGGAAATTTTCAAGTAAGCTATGTCTTCTTTCATATTTCTCGTCTTTGCCCATGGAAATGGGCCCTCTTCTGGCTGGTAAGTATTTGGCCCTACTCAACTCATCTTGAGGACGTCTTTGTGTTCTTCTGAGTTTTTGAGCCATCCCTTGACCCGTCCGACCAGTGGTCTTCAAGGATTTTGTGGGCCATGTGACTCTTTCTTTTGTTGTGCTTATTATTTTTCTTATGGGAACTGCACGTGTTGTTTGGTTTGTTGTGGCTTGGCTTTTGGTTTATATTGATTGTTTATTTAGGTGGTGTGGAGTGTTTTGTGTTGACTTGTACGCTTGGTGAAAATGGATAGTTTGTTGGATCTAGGTACTATGTGTGGTTTGCGGGGGTATTGTGGGGATCAAAACTGGGTAATAATTGGAGAAATTTCTATGAATAGTGCTACAGTGACACATGATGGATGCAAATGGTGAGGACGCATTACGAAAATGCGTCCTCTTGATTTTTGATTTTTTTTTTAAATTTTGGCCTGCTGAGGACGCATTACGAAAATGCGTCCTCTTGATTTTTGAA
>JAULKM010061576.1:0-12305 GCA_032355605.1 Rubia tinctorum | reverse complement strand
TGATGTAAACCTAGCTAAATCTAGCAATCTTACAACAAAAATATAACAAAAGAGATGTTAAATGCTTCAGAAAACACCTGCATTTGACGTCTTATCACGCTCTCGCCACCGCCCAATATCCGCCAAAACCCTAGAACCCCAAAATCAGTTTCGTTGCTTCTCGCCGCCGCCCACCACCTTCGTCTAAACCCTAAAACCCCCCAAAATCAGCTCTGTCTCTTCGCCGCTCCCCACGGACACCCAGAAACCCTACCCTGCTGCGCTGTCTCCCACCGCCAGAAATCCTACCCCCTCAGATTCGTTGCTCTGTCGCCCACCACCAGTGACCCTATCCCTGTCACTCCGTCGCCCACTACCAAAGGCCCTACTCCATTGCTCTGTCTCCCACCACTAGTAATCCCGCCTCTTCGTCGCTCTACCGCGGACCATGCACTCAAGGCCTCCTCCTCCGCGCCGACGCCAGCTACGATGACCGCACTTAGGACAAGTGATCGGCGTCCAGAGAGCAAAATTATATCGATGTTTAAATGAAGAAGGGACGGGGATCAGAGAGTGCCGATCCGGTTTTGCTACAGAAGGGATTGGTGTCAGCAAAATGCAAAATGAAAAGGGGATGAGGTTAAAAAACCAGATTGACATTCTGATGAAGGGAATGGGAAGGGTAAAAAACTCAGTGGAGGTATTTTTTAAATTTTCTTTTAAAAATTTTTAACCCATGGGTATAATGTGATTTCACCTATTTCGGGCCAATTTTGATTGTTGACATTTCAGTCAACAAAATTCAAGGTTATTTTTGCACTCTTAGATTTTACAATGTCATTTTTGCACTTTTGACCAAAATATGGGGTTAAATGCAATTTACTCAAAGAAATTAATTGGTTGGATTGAGGGTTGTGTAGGTGGGTGAGAGAGATATAATATTTAATTATAATTTTTTGTTGGGTTGGGTTGGGTCATGGATAAACATAGTCTAATGCAAGACATTCTACTTTGGTTGACGGAGGGTTTATTCCAAATATTTGAAAGTTATTTTTTCCTTTTCTTTTCTGGGATTTTCTATAAATTTCAAAAAATTTATCTGACTAAGAGCATCCAAACTGGGGATTACTAGTGGTGGGACGAAGAGGCGGGATTACTAGCTGAGCTTTTACCTACAATGGGGGATTTTTAGTTTGCTTTTCAGATTTTGCACTGCTAGAAAATAACTTTGGGCTACACCTCTCAAACATCAATACTCCATTTATCTTCTTCTATTTGGCATGCATGACCACATGGACAAATGAAATGATAAAAAATCTTGTGTTTGTAAAAATATTACCAATAAATTAGAATCGTAATAAAATGTTTTATTTTACAAATATTTTCTAATTGATATTTATATGTTTTTAAGAGTTCGTCTCTTGAAATACGGTATTTCCATAAGTTATGTAAAGATAGTCTTTCCATAAGTTATGAAAAGACGGTTTTTCCATAAGTTATAGAAAGATCAGAGTTTAAACTGCAAATTAGAATAAATCAAGATAAAAATTTTGGGTTGCATGAATCGGGTCATAAACTTATAACTACTGCACGTTGCATAATAAATTTTTAATGTTGCAACTAAAACTTTTTAATGTTTTATAATTCTAATTCAACTCCATCTTTTCCATTTCCCTATGGAAAGACGATATTTCCCAAGATTTTGTCTATTTTTAAATATAAAAATATAAAAAATAAATAATGAGTACTATATATAAAATAATGTGGATGAAAAATAATGATATGTACAGGGCTTGATGATGTGAGAAGTTAAATGATTGAAGGTAAAAGCTGAAAAATGATAGTTTTGAAAGAAGATACTCCATCCGTCCCAAATTAATTTACCCACTTACTTTATTGGATTGTCCCACCATAAATTGCACACTTAGATTTATTTCCATGTTGGGGTCCGTTGACCGAGTTAAAATGACCTAAATATCCCTGATGACTTTATCAAATTACAAATTTGACACTATTTTTTCTCTTCTAATTTGTCCAGTCAACCGCATTTAATGGTAAATTAATCACATTTAATATTCTCTCTCCTCTTCAATCACTCAAGTTTTCCTTTTCTAAAAATACTTTTCTTTCTCTTTCATTCCAACATTCATACCTCTCTCTTCCCCCTCTCTCACTTTTTCATCTCATAAATCAAAACACATCTTCATTCTTCTTCTTCTCCATCTAAAAGCCAATTTTCATCCCCTCATCTTCTTTATTTTTTCTATTTCTTTGCTCCAAATTTTGTTCTCTTCATTTCAACATTCACACCTCTCTTTTCCTCCTCTCTCACTTTTTCATCTCACAAATCAAAAATCCATCTTCATCCTTCTTCTTCTCCATCTAAAAGCCAATTTCCATCCCCTTCTCTTATTTATTTTTTCTATTTCTTTGTTCCAAATTTTGTTCGCGGTGCTGCTATGCACCCACATGACCATAGTTTTGAAAAGAAAAAAAAACATTTTGAGTTTGAGCTAGGGCTTTGTTGATGATTTTGGTAAAGAAAATAAGATTATATATATATTACACTTAGGAAAATGTTTAGATGTGAAGAATGACTTTGGAAGGGTTCAATCTGTCATCTTATCTCCCAGATCTACCGAGTCATCATGGTTCAGATCGATTTGCGCTGAGTCGAATAGAATCACAGTGAGTTTAGTGTTTCTGGCCGAGTTCAGAGTTCCTGGCTATGTTTTCTGTATGGGTGCTGTGTTTTTTTCCTTCCATTTCTCTGCATCATTGGTTTATAGTACATAGATTTGTGATAAGTTATTTTGGAATGCTATATTTTTCAGTTTACTGATTTTCTACGTGGATATGGTGTATGTTGCAGGAAGTTGATTCACACACTCAGATGTTCTCAACGTGGAGAAAGATGAAGAAATCAAGTGGTATTGAAGATTTGTATGTAGATAAATACTTTTGTATTTGGTGTTTTATAGTATCCTGGATAATTTTTAAAAGATAATTAGATTTGTAACAGGTCTCTAATTATGGTTAAATTTTTGTTAGTGGTATTTTAATGCTTGGATGGATCAGAGGTCACATGTTAGTTTCAGTCAAATTCTGACATATTCTTCACTATTTAAATTTTTCCATCAAAATTTTCTCACTGTAAAATAAGTTGGGACAGAGGGAATAGTGGGATAAGTAGCCCAAAATTGGGCTACACTACTGCATGTGCTCTAACAGACTTCTCAATCATCTCCCGTGTTTTCTTCCTCTTTCCCACCCACGTGATTCTTCCTGAAATTAAACCGCTATGTCTTTCCTGAATTTAGGGATCACTATGTCTTACTCTCTACTTGAACTCCCTCTCTGCCTCTCTTCCCCCTTCAACTCCCTCTCTACCTCTCTTCCTCCACATGTAATTTCATTTCCCCTCCCAAAATTTTGTTTTGTCAGTGTGTTCTTGTGTGTTTGTGTTTTTTTTTCTTCTGTGATTTTATTTTGTGTGATTCTTGTAGTAATCATCGGTGGAGGATTTTGAATCACAGCCCAAAAATGAGATATTGGCTTTGATACTCACTAAGGTTAGATTTATACCTTTTACTGGTTTTACGCCTCAAGGTCAGATTACTCTTTGATCTTAGATAATGCTAACAATGGTTACTGATAATGTTAACTAGGGAACAAAAAAAATCAAAGGATTACTTTAAATTCCTCCGGAAATTTGTTGTCTCATGTCCGGGTTTTCTTCTTCATACTTAAACAACGTCTATTTTGTACCACTTGTTGTAATTCTCCTTTAAAACAATGGACATGGACCTTAGGGGTAAATATTGTGTTCCCAATCTCTTAAAAGTGGTACTTGTACTTAGAGGGTCAATTAATCTCAATAACTATTGGGACCCATTAAATACAAATTAAAGGGATGAGAAATATTTCTTATTTTCTAGTTTGGGATTATAATGAAATGAGTTTTATAGTATTGCCTAATAAGGAGAAATGAGATTGAGATTCCAATCTTCCCAAATACCCATTTAAAATTGGGTTATTATGGGTACCCAATTAATACCCGATCTATTCCCATTTTTTATGAAGATATTATTTAGTGTAATTGGACTTCACTCAAGCGTGAATATTTTTTACACTTTTCTGACTATTTTTATGGTTACATTTTTCAAACTTCATCATATTCCTAGCAACGGCTATAAACGAGTTTGTTCGAATTCAACTCGTTTAAAATATATCGAACTCGGTTCGTCGATTGAACCTGTTAAATCACGATTCACCTCGAACTCGAGTGAAATTAATTTAGTTTGAGCTCGAACTTGAGCCATGAATAAATATATTATATTATTTACATTACATTATATTATATTATATTAAATAAAAATAATATATATAATATGCTGGCTCTGTAAATTCGACGAGATTAACGAACAATATTAGTTGGATTCGAGCTCGAGATCAAATATTGTACGAGGTTGAGCTTGAATATTGTACACGCTTGAATATTGTACGAGCTCGATCAAATTGGAATTCAAGTCGAGATTTGACCAAACTGTTCACAAACAATTTGCTTCGTTTACACCAGAACTGTTCACGAGCTCGATCTTTGTCACACTAGGGATGCCGAACTATTTACGAATATCTCTATGAAAGCTTGACTCAAATTCAAGTTTGACCGAATTCGAGCGTTCTTGAACCAACTCATAGTATTCGAGTCCGAGCTCGAGCTTGAATTCAATTAACACTGGTTGTTAAACTTGTCGGACTTATCGAGCCAACATAATATATATACTAAAATAAATAAATGTATATTAAAGGAAAATTCAAATTTAATCATGGCTCGACTGAAAATCAAAATGGAGCTCGAATTAAATTAATTTCACTCAAAATCGAACTCGAGTCAAACTAATTTCTTTCAAACTCGAACTTGAGCCAATATACTACCAGTTCGTACGAGTTTGAGTCGAGTTGAACTCGAGATATTTTAAACGAGCTGAATTTTAATTAGTGGTTGTTCGAGTTCTGCACGACTCATTTATGGTCCTAAGTGCTGTAGAAATAAAATGAAAGTAAGCGAATTGTACCCTGTCCAACGACAAATTAGAATATAATTTATGCGCGTGAACTTTGTCGATTACTCTTTTATTTCTTCTTAATAATATTTTTGAAGAAATTCATTAATAATATTTTAAATTAAAAATGGGTTACTTGTTTATTGAGTCATTAATTACTAACTTTTAAATGGGATTATTTTATAACTAATGAGATAATTTGATATTTGTTCTTATTATTGCAAGTAGGTTCTTATAATTTAGAAAACCTTTTAAATACTTTATTTTTATGAAACTTTTCTTTATAAATCAAAAAATCATGTACATTATTTATACTCTCTCTCCCTACCCATTACAAAACAACTTTTTTTCTAACTTTACACCCCTTTTTCCGCCCAAACTATATGCTAACTAATATACCCAAAAACTTCTGCCATACTCCTCTTCGATCACCTTTTCCCAGTTCTTTAGGTTCCTCTATCTCCACTCTGAATCCACCATCTCACATATGACATTCTCTTTCTTCTCTACTCCTTGAAAAATTATGCCATTTCTCTCTTCTCATATATGATAAAGACCAGCAATCAGTTTCATCATTCTACTTGTTTGTTTCCTCCTTATCATGCTTACCAAAGCCTTTTTCAGATCCCTCAAGCTTTTGAAATCCATCTCGGTTAGCCTTCTTGTCACCTCCTTTGAATAATCACAGTCAAAGAAAAGATGCCTCAAAGTTTCCTATTGTTTACCACGCAGCTTGCAATCCGTCTGTGCTCCTAAAATATTATACTTTTGCAATCTATCAACATTTTCTATCCGTCTTTTGATCAGCCTCAACATAAAAAAAATATTTTGGCAAAAGAGATTTGTGCCAAACCATCTTCTCCAGGCTAATAGAGTTCTCACCTCCTTTCAACTCATCATTTATTCCACGGATCCGCCTTTTACCACTCCTCAGAACCTCCTTTGTCATCATTTTTAGCCTGTTCAAAATTTTCCTAGCCCAACTATAATGCCCTTTGTATTGATGCTTATCCCAGTTGTCTCCCTTAAGATAGTAAGCATTTATACATCTCACCCAGACTATGTCTTGCTTTGAATTGAGGTCTCATACTAAATTTATCAGTGTTTCCTTGTTCCATGTAGATGAGTTCCTCAGTCCCATACCTCCCTTCTTTTTGCTTTTACACAGAGTAAGCCAAGATACTAGTGTGAATCCCTTCTGTCCCTCTTCTCTTCCCCTAAGGAAACTCATGCATAATTAACACTTGTCTCATGTAGTCCTTCTGGTATGTTGAAGATACTTGCCTAATACCTCACTATGCTAATCAAAGATGTATTGATTAGCATCATCTTATTGGAAAAGACAGTGTGCTAGTAGACCATGTTTGCAGTTTTCCCCCAAATCTTCTCTATTATTTTTTCACAGTTCTGCTTGTTCCACTTCGCACTTGACAGTGATAGCCCTAGATACTGTATAGGGAGTTCACCCTTTTGCACATTTAGTATTACAACCAATATTTGTTTTTCTGCTTCTTCCATAGCTGAGAAATATATTCTGGACTTTTTCTCAATGATTTCTAATCCAGTGACCTTACTGAACTCCATTAAACATTCCTTTTCCCCTTCTACTAATCTCCTATTAGCAGCACAAAATATCAGCACATCGTCTGTAAAGAGCAATGAGTGAATCCCCACCTTGCTGCATCTCGGATGGTATTCAATACTTTTGCTTTTCAGTTTGCTTGTCATCAGCCTTGTAAAGTACTCCATACTTATGACAAAGAGCAAGGGGGAAAGTGGACCCCTCCTCTTAACCCCTCTTTTACCTGCAAAAGAAATTGTTTGTCTACCATTAAATGATAAACAAAAAGTAGAAGACATGGTGCATTTTTTTTATCCAGCTTATCATCACACTTGGGAATTTTAGCTCCATCTTCTAGTCCTCCAAGAATTTCCAGTTCAAGCTATCAAAAGATTTGCTTATGTCCACCTGTAGTACACAACTCTTCTTTATCCCTAGAAACTGATATTTTTAAAGCAGTTCATGTGTAAGCAACAGATTATGAGCCAAGTGTCTCCCTTTAAAAAATGAATTATGGTTTGGACTTATAAGCCCTGGCAGCACCTCTTTCAACCTAGAACATTTAACTTCAGTGATTGTTTTGTATATCGTCGAGCAACAAGCTATAAGGATTCGGATTCTTTGGTATCAATGCTATAACAGCCTCCCCTAACTCCATTGGTATGCAGTCTCCCTTAAAGAAACTTTTTACAGGATTTATATAGTCCTCTCCTACTATCTCCCATGCATCCTTTTAGAATTTACTTGAGTATCCATCTTTCCCTGGACTTTTCTTAAAATGAATTTCTTTTATGGATTTCTTCACTTCCCCTCCACTTATCTCCTTTATTAGTTTTGCTTGCCGCTCTACTGATAATGTAGCTCCCATACTTGCCACCCTCTTATCCAGCTTTTTTTGTTTCTATCTCAAACCCCTAGCTGGCTTTTAAAATTTTTCTGCAAGATCAATTCAATCCTTTTTTTATCTTCCACCATTTCCCCGTCAGCTTTTAAAGTGACTATATGATTCTGATAGTGCCTCTTTTTTATTGAAGCATAGAATCCTCCGGTGGGCCTACCTCCCTCCTTCAGCCAGTGAACCTTTGATTTTTGATAAAGATACATAAATTCAGCCTCCATCAATCTATCTGCTTCCATCCTAGCCTCAGTTTCAATTTCTTGTTTTAGATTATTTCCAGGGTCTGCATTTAACATCCCCAGTTTCTTCTTCCATTCATCTTCTGCTATCCTTGCCCTTTTCCCAATATCTGACAATTTGTTTTGATTCAATTTTGCCAGTGGCATTTGGAGATCTTTTAGTGCACTGAACAAACCCGGCAATTTTTCTATCCTCCTCATTTTCCACATTGCTTTCACCATTTCATTAAACTTTGGTGACAAAGCCCACATATTAAAATATTCAAACCTCTTTTATGTTCTTCCTTTTGCCTCCATTAGTTTCATCATAATCAAAGAGTGATCTGAAATGATCTCTGATTTTACTTCGCAGTATGGATCTCTCGGCTTCTCCATTGATGAGACGTCAAATGCATGTATTTTCAAATTATTTAACATCTCTTTTATTATATTTTTGTGGGAACATTGCTAGATTTAGGTTGGTTTACATCATAAAGGGTTTGGATAACCGTTTTTTATTTTCGTATCTACTCCTTCATTTTGTTACCTCTTTTGAGTCTAATGGATTTTTGGTCCTTACGATCACCTAGATTCCTTTTTGTGAGCTTAATTGGTAGATTTCTCTAAGAAATTGAATTATTTTAGCGAAGGCATTTCGCAATGATGGTATAATATTGAAGGTAACAAGTCAAAACTTGGTCGAAGATAAAATGGTGGAATAAGGAAGACAAAGAAGCGGATGAATTGTGATCCGAAATTTTGAACCAAAATATGGGAATGATCCGAGAAGAACCAGCCTCTAAGAGTAGTACCATTGGATTCCTCTTTGCGAGTACTATAAAAACGACTACAAGAACTCCCAAAACGGATTAACGGTTCACTCGTAGGGACAGAAACAAGAAGGGGGACATATTCTACTCCGCCGGCCTCAGAGATGTCTTGCGGCCACAGCGGACAGATTTGAGTAGCATTATCTTCATTTTCAGCCTCAAAAACACTCTCTCTTCATACTTCTACTCGAAAACTCTACCCAAAACCCTAGAGAGATTTTATTCTTCATCTTTTACTCTGGGTTTACCATGGATTCTTGCTATTATGTTATGGGTTTTCATAATCTAGGCTAAATATACTCTTGAGAGCAATTGGTAAGCTTTTGTAGTATGAATTTGGAGATTTGGCTATCATATTTTGTTCTTTTATTATCAAGTATGTTTTGTGCTTTGTTGTGTGATTAATGCATGATTTAGACTATGATGATCAACTAGTTGAAGATTGTGAATTAATTGTTTGTTAGGTTTTTGGTCAAACCCGGAAGAATTTATCATTTATCGATGTGATTATTGTTTATTGACGTTAGGTTGTAATTATAGGTGACAACTAATTATGATTGGTGATTGATGAAATTTATTAGGTTTATGATGAATTTGAATGGGTTTGCCTAATTATCGATGTGGCTCACTAACAACGTCTAGCATGAAGGCCGATCCTCGTAGTCGTTATTAGTAGATATACTTGTTCTATCTACATGTTTCTCGCTTGTAGGATATTGTGGTAGTTGTGTTGGGTCTCCATGTTAATTGTTATTCTCGAGGAAGTCTATAACATCGATCGTCTAGGGTAACCCAGGGTAAGGGTTATTGTGTGGCGCCGATCGCCTACTCTAACTATAATCGAGGAGAGGCAAGAAATATCTTCATTCGAAAGGTGTTGATAAGTTCTCCACAATATGTGATTAATGCATAAAAATAGGTTAATTAATTGGTGATCAAAGGATGACTAGAAATGCAAACCAATTGCCCCTAAGACTCGTTATAATCTTTATTCCGCCTTTCGTGCTAGTGTGATCGTATTTGCATCGTTCTCTATAATTGTTTGTTAATTTAGTAGTTTAAAATAAGCGTAGTATTTTCAAAAACCAAAACCCCCCACTTTATTACCACACACGTAGAGTGACTTCTTCGTGTGCTTTTTAACTCGTTTAACATTCGATAAAATCCCATTTTCCTCGTGGACGACCCCGACTTTCTACTATCTAATTTCTAGTATTTAGCAGCAATTAATGCCTATAAATACTAATTTTTAGAGGCACGACGATGGCCTCCCAAATTTTGGCGCCGTTGCCGGGGAAAAGGCGTATTTTGTTGAGTGTTAATGTAGTTCTTTTTGTGTTGTGTTTCTCTTTGTGTGTTCTTGTTTGTTCATAGCTTGTGCTTGTTTTGTGTTTGCTGTTTTTTTGAAGGACGTATTGCCTTTGTTCTTGGTTTATGGTACGTGCTTATTCTAAGAACCGAGAACTTCTGCACTGCGACCCCAAATTATTTGTGCTTCTTTGTTTTTATTTGCTTTTGTTCGCTTGAGTTCTTGGTATACTTCTACCGAGAATTCTTGCACTACTATTCTGAATTTTTGATTTTTTTTAAAAAATGGAATAGCTCACCTTAAGGGAACTCATGATGAGAAGAGAGACACAACAAGTAAGTTTTTGTAGGATTTGTCATTCCGACCATCCTACCGAGTCTTGCTATTGGTTGAGAGAGGAGCCCTACAAGGAGAATAGAACCCC
Source organism: Rubia tinctorum (assembly GCA_032355605.1). NCBI lineage: Eukaryota > Viridiplantae > Streptophyta > Magnoliopsida > Gentianales > Rubiaceae > Rubia > Rubia tinctorum. The sequence goes on along the minus strand of JAULKM010061576.1, from coordinate 2,020 downwards.
TTGTTTTCGAAACCAAGGGTATCATCAGGAGTGCTATGAAGAGGTTAGAGTTGTTGGTTTCCAAAGTCAAGGATCTCAAGAATGGTATCAATACTATGACTCTTACAATTCGGAGTTGAGTGGTAATTTGGATTCGTGGTATGGGAATGCACCGGAAAACCAACACTATGAGCAATATGATTGGCGTTCATCACCTTATGCCACGCCACAACAAACCTACCTAAGGGATGAAGAGTCATCTAACCCTCGAGAAGGAAAGCCAAGGTTTGAGTATGAGGAGCTCTTGCAAGCTATAAAAATATGGTTACTAACTTGTAAGACCGAACCACATCTAGAATCACAAACGTGGAGGACCACTTTTCCGCGAGATTCAAAAGTTTGGAAATCCAAATTAGTCAAATAGTATCTTCTGTGGCCCGGTTGGAGGCTAGAGATTCAGGCAAGCTTCCACCACAATCGGAGGTGATCCCGAAGCCAAGGGTAAATCCTTTTACCTTGATGGGCGAGGTGGTGAAGGAAATTGAATATTAGGTCCAAGGGGATGAGGAATTTGTTGTCGATGATAAAGAAGTTGAGCAAGGGGTGATTGTCCTATATTCACTATTATTGCCATCATCGCCCCCACCTCCACCAATTAAACCAACTCCACCATTTTTGTAATTTTTGGAGGAGACAATAGGGGAGCTAAATGATTATGCCAAGCTTCCAAACCATCCATCTCCTTTAAGACCAACTCCACCTCCATAAAATTTTCCTCTTGGAAGATTTCTAATCCCACCTCTCTACTTTTGGATACTCATGGTGAAGGGATTCAAACCTTCACCATATGGATAACATTAGGGTCGTGCCGAAGGCCTTAAACATACAGAGCTTCTCGAGAGGCAACCTGAATTTTAAATTGTTTTAGCAGATTTTTTATTTTGAAAAAAATTGAAAAAAAATTCCCTCACCGTTATCCTAAAACTCTTACCCAAAAACACAAAATACCACCACAATCCACCACTAAAAACCACCACCAAAACCACCATCTAGGAGTACTACTAGTTGTTTCTTTTTGTGGGTGTTGATCGAGACTTGCATAGTTGTGGATTTGTAGTGGATGGGTCGAGGTTGCATATCGGATGGAGTTCGAGAACATGGAGGAGATAACATTCATTGAGTAGTGATCATTGCTACCACTAAGAAGGACCTTTAAGGTCCTAGTTGTGATTTTTTCCCTTTTTCCTTTCTCCCTTATTTCTTTCTCTTTTCATTTTGTCACATTGAGCACAATGTGTGTTTCAAGTGTGGGGGAGAGAAACATGTCTCATTATATTGTATTTTAGTGTGCATATGCTCAACTTTGATTTGTTTTGTTTGAAAAAAAAATTCCTGTAAGTTGAAAACCTGAGAGGGCAACTTAGGAAAAATTGGGGGCCCAAATAGATTGAAAACCCGAAAGGGTGATCTATGCAAAAATGAGAGGTCAAATGGTGTGAAAAAAGGTGAAGGTGAGCATTTGCAAATATAAAAAAGAAGAAGTGTGAAGTTAGGATGAAAACCCGAGAGGGCTCCTAGGCAAAACGAGAGAAAATGAGAGAAATTGAAACATTTTATGCTTCTCTGAGTTTGTCTATTTGGTAGATTCTTTGGTAGAGTAAGCTAGTTCTATACTTGTATTTGGTACCTCACCTTTGATTGGTATAATGGTTCTTTAGATTATCTTAGGATTTGGGATGTGAAAGTGTGAGAGATTCTTATGTCTTGGCTTGCTAATTTACGCTTAGGTCTTTGCTTGTTCTTGTTTACTCGAGGACGAGTAAAGGTTTAAGTGTGAGGGATTTGATGAGATATCAAATGCATGTATTTTCCGAAGTATTTAACATCTTTTTGTTATTTTTTTGTTGGAAGATTGCTAGATTTAGGTAGGATTATATTATAAGGGGTTTGGATAACCGTTTTTGGTTTTTGTATCTAAATCCTTCATTTTGTAACCTCTTTTGAGTCTAATGGATTTTTGGTCCTTACGAGCATCTAGATT
>JAULKM010061565.1:0-12305 GCA_032355605.1 Rubia tinctorum | reverse complement strand
GTTTGGATTGGAGACGTATTGTTCGAGTTCTTGGTGTATGGTTCGTACTCGATCCTCTTCAAAAGAACCCTTACACTATGACCCTGAGCTAGAGTTGAATTTGAAAAGGGCTAGGAAGCTTTCGTTGGAAAGTGTGAATAAAACCCCTCCTAGTGACCATTTTGTGGCTTATTCTTCCTCAATGGATCATCCTGAGGAGCAAGAAGGTGAATTTTTAGGAGGAGCACCTCAACATCCCCCTTCAAGGGAGGAACATTCTGGTTAGGCAAATTCCAATGCGAGAGGTTATGGCTCCCAATGTAGAGCACCAACCAATATTCATCACATATCTGGCGGTTGGAGGTAATTGCCATTTTGAATTGAAGTTCAAATTAATACATTTTCTACCATTCTTCCTTGGTAGGCAAGGGGAAGATCCCAACAAACATCTCCTGGATTTCTATATAGTGTGTAGTGGGATGCTTCCCGATGAAGTGAACTAGGAGTTCTATATGTTGAATGCCTTTCCGTTCTCCTTGCGAGATGCCACAAGTGATTTGTTCCATTATCTTCAACTCGGAGCATTACTTCATGGATTGAATTGAAGTGAAAGTTTCTCTCCAAATACATCCCTACTTCAAAGTCCGCAATTTCAAAGAATGAGATTACCAACATTATCCAGTGGCATGAATAGTCCTTCTATGACTTATGGGAGAGGTTTAAGAAGCTTATTGCAGGTTGTCTGTATAATGGTTATTCGGACGGGGATTTAGTCTACTACTTCTACAATGGTCTTCTTGGTAAAGACCAAAGGCTAGTGAGGGGAGTGTATGTGGTGGTTCTCTTGGGACCAAATCCTCATCAGAAGCTATGGAGCTTTATGAAGAGCTAGCCGAGGAGTCGAGAAACTTTAGCTCGAGGGCTAATTTGAGGAGGCAAAATCTTAACAATGCAAATGGCTCTTCCAACCATGGAAAACTCGAAGACCAAGTGTCTACTCTCACCTCTTTGGTCAAGGCATTGATGACTCAATTTGGAACAAAACCTCATGTAAAGTTGTGTGAGATTTATTCTTCTCCACATCCAATGGATTCATGTCCGACTTTGCAAGATGATGTAGAGGAAGTAAGTGCTATGGGATGTAAAGGAGGGAAAGGTTACTAAAACCAAGGGTACCAAAATCAAGGGTACCAAGAGTACCAAGGCTACCAAGGAGGCAGAGGTTACCAAAATCGGCCTTACAATGCGGCCAACCAAGTCCACCTAAATCTTCAGTACGATAATGTACAAGGCGGTCAAAATTTTCAACCTTACCATTCTCCTCAACTTCCATACCGGCTACCTCAACCGCAATATCAAGAGCTTGGTAATAAGCCCCACAATCAAGGCGAAAGTTTGGGGATTTCCAAGAAGGAAATCATGCAAGCTATTAGGAAGTTGAAAATGTGTGTGGACAAGAATGAGAAGCACCAAGATAAGACCGAATTTAGTATTAAAAATCTAGAGACACAAATAAGCCAAATGTCTCAGATCTTAAGTCTGATGGAAGCTAGAGATTCGAGAAAAATCCCATTTCAACCGGAGCTCAATCCTAAAAAAATGCAAATACTATCACTTTGAGAAGTGGTAAGGAGATTGGCAATTCCCAGGAGAACGAAGTTGTTGAAACCAAACCCGTTGTGGTTGAGGTATTTGAAAAGGGAAAGGGAGATGATAAGGAGGCCAAGAAAATGTCCAATGAAAAAGTGAGGATGGGAAAGGAGAAGAAAGAGGAGATTACAATTGAACAATCGACATCCATTCCCAAACCTTCATCCCCTCCTCACAAGAAGTCAAAGGTGGTGGAAATCTCTCCTTATGAACCGGAACCACTATTTCCGGAAGCTTTGAAGGAAAGGAGGAGGAAGGAGGACGACAAGGACATTTACGAAGTCTTTCATTGATGTGAGGTAAATATTCCTCTCTTAAATGGCATTGAACAAATTCCTAGCTATTCAAAGTTTCTTAAGGAATTATGTGTTGTGAATAGAAAACAAAGGGCCAAAAATAAGGTAACAAAAGGGAGAAATGAGCATGTTTCCACTTTGTGCAAAAGGGAGTTACCACCTAAATGCAGTGATCCCAGTATGTTCACAATCCCTTGTGTGATTGGCAACACACATTTTGAAAAGGCCATGCTTGATCTAGGTGCATCCATAAATCGTAATTCCTTATTCTATATATGAGCGCTTCAATTTAGGTACACTGCATAAAACCGGGGTGGTTATCCAATTAGCCGATCGTTCTAGTGCGTATCCTAAAGGGATTGTCGAGGATGTGTTTGTTAAGGTGGATTCCTTAATATTCCCTGTGGATTTCTATGTCTTACATGTGGAGCATGATAAACATGCCACCCCAATTTCATGGGGGAGGCCATTTTTGAAAACCTCTACGATAATGATTGATGTTCATAATGGTACCCTCACCATGGAATTCGATGGGATTAAAGTAAAGTTTAACATAAATGACTGTATGAAGTATCCTAATGAGGAATATGCTTTCCATGCTTTAGATGTTATAGTGGATGTAGTGCAAGATGTTTTCGAATTGAGTGGTGATGATTTCTTGTTAGTTGCTCTTGAATGTGATAATCACGATGCATGCAATGTATATTCTAAGTGTACTAACTTGAAGGAAAACTTTAAGGAATTGGATAATCGTCCAAAGATGATTTCAAACAATATTTCTCTACCTTCAGGGGAATCCAAGAACCAAAACTCCAGCCATCAATGAAGAATGCCCCGGTGATTGAGCTTAAACCTTTGCCAAGTGACCTCAAGTATCCATTTCTTGGGGAAAGGGAAACACTCTCGGTCATTATTTCAAGCAAACTTACCAAGGAACAAGAGGAGAAGCTAATGGAGGTTTTGGGGAAAAATAAAGAAGCAATTAGTTAGACTATTGCCAACATCAAAGATATTAGCCCGATCACTTTCATGCACTGAATCTTGTTAGAAGATGATGCAAAACCCGTGCGACAACCTTAACGACGTTTGAATCCACCTATGATGGAGGTGGTAAAGGCAGAGATCCACAAATTGCTTCAAGCCGAGATGATTTATCCAATTTTGGATAACGAATGTGTAAGTCCAAAAAAAGTTGTGCCAAAGAAGAGAGGGGTGACGGTAGTTGAAAATGATAAGGGTGAGATGGTGCCTACTCGAGTCCAAAATGGGTGGCGCATTTGCATTGATTATCGGAGGTTAAATACGGTAACCCAGAATGATCACTTTCTATTACCGTTCATTGATCAAATGCTTAAAAGACTTTTAAGTCACCCATATTATTGATTTTTATATGGGTATTCAGGTTATTTTCAAGTAGACATTGCCCCGGAGGACCAAGAGAAGATGACCATCACGTGCCCTTTTGGTACGTTTCCTTACCAGCGTATGCCTTTTGGGATATGTAATGCCCCCGCCACTTTCCATAAGTGTATGGAAAGTATTTTCTTAGATTTTTTTGAAGTATTCATGGATGATTTTACTGTTCATGGTAATTCCTTCGATAATTTTTTTAGAAAATTTAGCACAAGTTCTTAAGCGTTGCATTAATACTAATCTTGTGTTAAACTCTGAGAAATGCCACTTTATGGTAGAACAAGGCATTTTTTTAGGACACATTGTTTCCTCTAAGTGTATTGAGGTAGACAAGGCAAACATAGACACAATTTAAACCTTGCCTTATCCTACTAATGTACGAGAAGTGCGTTCTTTTCTTGGACATGAAGGATTTTACCGCAGGTTCATCGGGATTTCATAAAAAATGCATCTCCATTGTGCAAGTTGTTGCAAAAGGAGGTGGAATTTTTGGTGGACAAAGTTTACAAAGGGGCCTTCGATTGATTGAAAGAAAAGTTTGTCTCCGCCCCTATTATTCAACCTCCGAATTGGTCCTTGTCTTTTGAGATCATGTGTGATGCAAGTTATTATGTTGTCGGGGTGGTTCTTGGTAAAAGAGTGGGGAGAATGCCTCAAGCCATTTACTATGCATCTATGACTCACAATGAGGCCTAAAGGAACTACTCCACCACTGAAAAAGAATTGCTTGTTGTGGTATTTTCCTTAGAAAAGTTTTAATCTTATTTGCTTGGTACCAAAGATGTTGTGTACACTGACCATGTAGCTCTTCGTCACTTGATAGCAAAGAAAGAGGCCAAGCCAAGGTTCATTTCATGGATTTTTCTTTTGGGTGAGTTTGACTTGGAGATCCGAAACAAGAAGGGTACAGAGAACCTAGTGGCAGATCATTTAAGCCGTTTGGTTCCATACAAAAAAATTGTGGTAGTAGCACCAGAAATGGATCATGTACGGGAGGAGTTCCCAGATGAACAATTGTTCTCAATCGAGAATCTCTCTCCGTGGTAAGCTAACATTGTGAACTACTTGTTTCTGGTAAATTCCCTCCTCATTTTACTAAAGCTCAAAAAGATAAGCTGAGAAGCGATGCTAAGTATTATGCGTGGGATGCTTCCTTTTTGTGGAAACATTGTGTTGATCAAGCAGTTAGGAGATGCATCCCCGATAGTGAAGTGCATTCAATTATTGCCTTTTGTCATTCATATGCATATGGAGGTCATTTTAAAGGAAAGAGGACCGCTAGGAAAGTTCTAGAAAGCGGGTTTTATTGGCCTGATTTGAATAAACGTGCATACACTTTTTGTAAAGCCTGTGATAACTGTCAGAGAATAGGAAATATTTCATCCAGGAACGAGATGCCTCGGAAACTCATTCTGTAGTGTGAAATATTTTATGCATGGGGCATTGATTTGATGGGACCTTTCCCTAATTCTTGTGGCTTTACATATATTCTTCTTGTTGTTGATTATGTTTCAAAGTGGCTTGAAGCAAAACCCACTAGGACTGATGATTCTAAAGTGGTTGCAGATTTCTTAAAGGATAACACCTTCTCTAGGTTAGGGTCCCATGAGCCTTGATAAGTGACTGTGGCACCCATTTTGTAATCGGACCATTGAGGACCTTTTGAAGAAGTATGGTGTCACACAAAACACTTCCACCGCCTGTCACCTATAAACCAATGGCCAGGCCGAAGTTTCCAATCGGGAAATCAAGTCCATTCTTGAAAAAATGATTAACCCTAACAGGAAGATTTGAAGTTCTCATCTATATGATGCCTTTTGGGCATATACGACGGCATATAAGATCCAATTAACATGTCACAAAACCGGACGATCTTTGGAAAACCATGCCATTTGACAGTGGAAATAGAGAATAAAGACTATTGGGTGGTCAATAAGTTCAACCTTGACATGGATGAAGCCGGTTTGCATGGGAAGCTGTAATTGCAAGAACTGGAGGAGATAAGAAGAGAGCACTATGAAAATGTTGAGATTTACAAGGAATAAATGAAGGCTTTGCATAAAAATATAATCAATAGGAAGGAATTCGAAATAGGTCAAAAGGTCTTCTTATTTCAATCTCGCCTTCGCCTTATTTAGCCTTCGCCATCGTTATCTCCTTAATGAATCCCCTTCTTTGTTTGTAATATGATTACAAGTAAATTATCTTACATGCTTGCATGATATGAGCTCATGTAGAGAGCAATAGTGTTCACAAACTTGCACGATCGGTAACCACGAATAATTTAAGTTTATGTTATTGGAACACACCTATCAATAAAAAAAGTAATAAAGTACTAAACACAGTGAAATTATTGAAGAGACGCGGTTTCAAAATGAAAAACATGCACGAACACGCAAGTGGATCCATGATGACATGAAAAATTATAAGTCTCTATTTTAAATTAGACACATATAGGGTTTAAGATATTGAATTTTTTCCCAATACAGTCCTAATTGTTGAAGAAATTATCATTCTAGCAAGACATCTCAATACCCACCAAAACCACGTGGTGGTTGTGAAAGCCGAAACACCAGAATCAATAGTACTACTAGGGAAAAAGTGATATCTTTGTTAATCAGTGAAATTGCATACATGCTTTTGAACGTACATGTAAGAAACTTTTCATTTTCAACCCAAATTTTGAATGTCGAATTTTCACTGTTTCATAAACAATATCTCAAAATAGACTAATCTACATGCTCAAACATGCATAATGACCTAAAATTATTTAAAGGTATAATTATAAATTACTCACCATATTTTTGTCAAAAATTCAAACATTTAATTATGCTTTAAAAAATATTTTAGAAAATAAAAATATGCATGGTTACTTGCACAAACATGCACAATGACTTGATATTTTAATTTGAATTGATGGGTTTCAAGCATCAATATTGGAACGATGGGTCATTAAAACCAGGCTTACGATACGATACGATACAATACATTTTTTTTTTGTCTCCTTAAGTGTCTCTATTGTTAATCGTGTAATGATTTTAGGTGATTATAAAACCGCCCTTAACCAGATCCGAATTCACTTTTGAATTGAGAACATGAATTGTAGCATCTTAAAAGAACGGTTACCGATAGCCTTCATATGAAACAATGATAAACATAGAGATACCAAAAGATTAAACCTTGCCTCACTTAAGGATTTTAGAAACATGCACGATTTTATATTTGCTCACAAACTAAACATATTGATCAATAAAATATGAAAAATTTAACGGATCGAGTTAACTATGACTAACATCAAACAATGAGCTTGAAAGGCGCCGTTGGTCTTTTCTTAATGAATCTGCATATCTGTTATTAATATGATGTAAAAGGAACTTATCATATATGTGTGCATGATATGAGCTCATGTGTAGAGCATTGGCGTGCACGAACTTGCGCGATCGATGACCAAGAAAAAAATAATTTTATATTTTTGGAACACGTCCATCCTGCCAAGCTATTTAAAAAAACAAAAGAAGTAATAAACTAATAATCACAATGAAATTAATGAAAAATGCGGTTTCAAGTAGATTCACTATTTCATGATGGTATGAAAAACATTAATTCTTTATTTTAATTTAGATACATATAGGAATTAAGATATTTAAATATTCTCCAATGTAGTCCTAGCTGAAGAAGACATTATCATCCAAACAAGACATCTCAATACCCACCAAAACAATGTGGTTGTTGTGATAGTTGAAACACCAGCAGCAATAGTACTACTCCAAAATTATTGGTATTCTTGTTAGATAAGTGAAATTGTATACATGCTTTTGAACGTACATGCAAGAAACTTTCCATTTTCAACCCTAATTTTGAATGTCAGATTTTCCTCGTTTCATTAAAAGATCAAAAAATAGACTAATCTACATGCTCGACGTTCACGATGACATAAAATCTTTTAAATTTATATTTATAAATTACTCTTCATATTTTTTTCAAAACTTCAAGTATATAATTATGGTTTTAATTAGAATTTTAGAAAATAAAAATATGCACGGTACTTAAACACACAAGCACAGTGACTTGGAGTTTTAATTTGGATTGATGGGTTTCAAATATTAAAAGGAGGGGTCATTAAAACAAATCCTACGATACCACAATAGGAATTTTTTAGGCACCTTATGTGGCTCTATCTTTAATCGCGTATTCATTTTTAATGGTTATAAAATGGCCTTTAACCAGATCCAAATTCAGTTTCAAATTCGGAATTGAATTGCAGTATCCTAAAAGAATGATTACCGATAACCTTCATATGAAACAATGATAAATAATTGAATCATGAAATAGAGAATCCAAAGAAAATCACTAATTAACAATCTGACAATAACTCAAAATTTAATCTGTAGAGGATCATTACTTTGATCTGCAGAAAAACTTAAAATCACATAAATGACTAATTAAAGGACATTAAAATTGGAAACCTTGAAACTACTAAGACATATTATGTCGATATAGGCATTTTTAGGTGTGGAGGTTAATGGGTACGGTGGTAACTTGTAATTAGGAAGGATGGGTAAGGTTGCGACGGGAGTAGATGTGCAAGGTGGCAATGAAGCTAAGACGTACGATGATATCGGTGTTGACAGAGGCGAATGCATGCGGTGGGTGAAATGAGGAAAGGAAAGGGAAAAGGAAAAGGGCGTGGGATGGAAATGAAGAGGTATCGACCAAGCATTGAAAAAAGAGACACGGGAAAAATAGGTAATGAAACCCTAAGCCCTAAATGATTGGGCAAAATGACAAACTGTGAACTTAAACGGATGTTAGTATTTCCATTTCTCAATAAGCTCCCTCATTTCTTTGTAAAATGGTATTAATTCAATGTCATGTGTTCATTTCGTGTGCGGTCTGTGCTCATGCACAGTCGATAACCAATAATCATTTAAAGTCATGTCTATGCAACACTTATAAATATTTATCCTAGCAAATGTTTTTAAAGAATATATGAAATAATGATTTTATATACAATTTAGTTAATAAAGTGATGAGGAATAAAAAATAATAGCATGAGAGAGCATGCATTAACTTCAATGATGACATAAAACTATTGAATTTTTTAATTCATTTTATATTCACTTTGAATTGATTTAAAAACTATTGAGTTTTTTAATTCATTTTATATTCACTTTGAATTGACCTATTAATAGTTTATAATGACCTAATGAATAGTGTATTTGAGTATCTTCAATAAAATTTTAAGTTCACTAACTTTACTCAATATATAATTTTAGAGAGTTAGTTTTAAATGTTTTAAAAGAAAATCACCCATAAGATCATCTTACCCTGATTTTAATAACTAATACCCTCACTCAAAGATTTTTGGTGATATGGGTAAATAAATTCATTTACACTAAATTGATTATACTATTAATGCTAAAGTTGAAAGATAGGCTGAGATTACTTGGAAAAATATTACAATCCATATGATTAGGAGAAAAATATTTTTGAATGAATTTTAATATCCGTGTGAAGCAGTTCTAAGGCACATATGAGTTGCTAGTGAGTTTTCTATAACAAATCTTCCACAAGAGCCTCCCATCCATGATGATTCTTATTATTGGCTCATAATTAATTAATACTTTTCATCTTACCTTCTAGTTGTGTTTCCAACTGGAACTCTTTGACAAGACTATCAATAGTAGTTGTTTCGTGTACCTCTTAAACAAATCTTAGATATGTGTTATGCGAATTTAAAGCCATATATCGCTTTAATATCTCAGAAACATAGAAATACTAAAAGAGTAAATCTCGCCTCACTTATGGATTTTAGAAACAGGCACGATTTATATTTGTTCAAAAACTAAACATATTGATCAATACAATATCAATAATTAAATGGATCGAGTTAAATTTTACTAACATCAAATAGTAACGTTGAACGGCATCGTCGGTATTTCATTAATGAATAACCTTGTCAGTTATTAATAGGATTTAAAATTAAATTATCATATATGTGTGTGTAATATGTGCTCATGTGGAGAGCATTAGTGTGTACAAACTTGCATGATCGATGACCAAGAATAATTTATGTTTATATTTTTGCAACAAACTCATCAATGTCTTTCCAATCAATTTCTTTAAAAAAACAAATGAAAAATTAACTAATAAAAACAGTGAAATTAATGATGAGAAGTGGTTTCAGATAAAAAACATTCATGAATACACACGTGGATTCACGATGAGATGAAAAACTTTAAGTCTTTAGTTTATATTAGACTATTATAGAATATTCTCCAATGCAGTCCTAATTGTTGAAGAAACTATCATACAAACAATACATCTCAATACCCACCAAAACAATGTGGTGGTTGTGATAGCGGAAACACCTTAAGAAATAATACTACTCAAAAAAATATTGGTATCCTTACATCGGTGAAATTTCATGCATTCTTTTGAACGTACATGCAAAAAAAATCTATTTTCAGCCCTAATTTTGAATGTCGGATTTTCCCCGTATCATAAAGAAGAGAAAAAAAAGCCACATATCACTTTACTATCTCTGAAACATAGAGATACCAAAAGAGAAAACCTTGCCTCACTTACGGATTTCAGAAACATACATGATGTATATTTGTTCACAAAATTAAAAATTGATCAATGCAATATCAGTAATTAAACGAATCGAGTTAACTTTAACTAACTTCAAAATGAGAGCTTGAACAGTGTTGCCGCTATTTTCTTAATGAATCCCCTTGTTTGCTATTAATATGATTTAAAAGTAATTAATCATATGTGTGTGCATGATATGTGCTCATGATGGATGACCAAGAATAATTTATATTTATATTTTTAGACATACTCATCAATGTCATTCCAAGTAATTTAAAAAAACAAAAGAAGTAATAAACTAATAAACACATTGAAATTCATGAAGAGATGTGACTTCAAAAAAGGTAAACATTCACGAGCACGCATGTGGATTCACAACAACATTAAGAATTTAAAGTCTTTAGTTTAAATTAGACACTTATAGGTTTTAAGATATTAAAATATTCTTCAATGCAGTCATAATTATTGAACAAACTATCATACGAAAAGGACATCTAAATATCCACCAAAACAATGTGGTGGTTGTGACAATGGAAATACTAGAAGTATTAGTACTACTACAAAAAAAAGGTTTTCTTGTTACATCAGTGAAACTGCATACATGGTTTTGAATGTACATCGTTGTTGTTTTGTGTGCCTCTTAAACAAATCTTACCACATATCGCTCTAATATCTCAGGACCATAGACATGCCAAAAGAGTAAACCTTGCCTCACTTACATAATTCAGAAACATGCATGATTTATATTTTTAACAAACTAAACATATTGATCAATACAATATGAGAAATTAAACGGATACTGTTAATCTTGACTAACATCAAATAGTGTGCTTGAACGGCACCATCGTTATTTCCTTAATGAATCCCCTTGTCCGTTATGATTTAAAAGTAAATTATCATATATGTGTGCATTAGAATGATTTAAATGTAAATTATCTTATATGTGTGAATAATATGTGCTCATGTTAAGGGCTTTAGTGTGAACAAACTTGCAAGATCGATGACCATGCATAATTTAAGTTTATATTTTTGGAACACACTCATCAATGTCTAGCCAAGGTATTTTTTTGTAAAAAAACAAAAGAAGTAATAAGCTGATAAACACATTGAAATTAATGAAGAGATGTGGCTTAAAAAAACATTCATGAACACACGAATGGATTCACGATTCACTTATAGGGTTTAAGATATTGAAATATTCTCCAATGTTGTCCTAATTGTTGAAGAAACAATCATACAAACAAGACATCTTAATGCCCACGAAAACAATGTGGTGGTTGTGATAGTGGAAACACCAAAAGAAACTACTCCAAAAATAATGGTATCCTTGTTACATCAGTTAAATAACATAGATTGTTTTAAACAAACATGCAAGAAACTTTCTATTTTTTATACCCTAATTTTAAATGTATGATTTTTACTGTTTTATAAACAAGAGTGAAAAATAGGCTAATCTACATGCTCGAACATGCATGATGACATAAAATCATTTTAAAGTATAATTATAAAATACTCATCATATTTTTCTCACAACTTTAAACATTTAGTTACGCTTTAAATAAGGATTTTACAAAATAAAAATATGCACAGTACTTTCACTCACGTGCACAATGACTTAGAGTTTTAATTTGGATTGCCAGGTTTCAAACATCAATATTGGAAAGAGGGATCATTAAAAGCAGCCATATGATATCACAGAAGACATTTTTTTAGAAGTCTTTAGTGGCTCTACCTTTAATTGTGTAGTGAATTTAGGTGGTTATAAAACCTCCTTTAACCAGATCCGAATTCGGAACTTGAATCGTAGTGTCTAAAAATAACGGTCACCAACAACCTTCAAGTGAAACAATGATGAATAATTGAATCATCAAATAAAGAATCCAATAGAGAATCAAACAAAAATGAATAATCTACAATCCGACAATAACTAAAAAATTTACCTACACAGAATCATTACCTTCTTATTCAGAACAGCCAAAAATCACAAAAATGACTAATTAATGGACATTTAAAAAATTGGAAACATTGAAAGTTCGATGGGATCATATGTGCAAGGTGGCAACGGAGCTAACGCGTACAAAGATGTCGGCGTTAACAGAGACGAATGCGTGCATTGGGTTAAATGAGTAAAGGAGGGATTGAAAGTAGGAGGGATGGAAAGTAGGAGGTTGTGACCAAGTACAGACAAAAATAAAGACAAGGGAAAAGAGGTAATGAAACCTTAAGCCCTAATAATTGGGCCAAATATCAAACCTTGAAATTAATTGGACGTTAGTATTTCCATTTATTAAAAAACCCTCATTTTTAGTAAAATGGTATTAGTTCAATGTCATGTGTTCATTTTGAGCGCAGTCTGTGCTCATGCACGTTCGT